>JAPYZP010002186.1:0-15811 GCA_030522985.1 Torymus sinensis
AAGAGCTATATATATATATATATATATATATATATATATATATATATATATATATATTATAGTAGCTTCGCCCCCTGCTCGCTCCGCTTGCCAACACCCGTTAAGATTGATAAAGTAAGCTATAGTATTGATGACCTGAAGATTATATGAACGGTTCCGTTTGCATAAAAATCGTACTGATGTTTAATAATATTATAGTAAATATGAAATTAAAATAGTTTCAATTTATGTTATATGTCTAATATCTTAAAAAATTAAGCATAAATTTTCCACTGGGCATTGTATATTGCACTCAAAAGTAATGATGCTCGAGTGATGCGAGAGCTAGCGAGCACTTTATCCGTAGGTGCGTAATGTTCTATTCCATGAATCTAATATATTGTTATATCTTTGTATATCCAAACTTGTATTTACAATTTTTGGTTTTTAATAAATTTATGAATATATGTTATCATAATAGTTATAAAAGTACCCGGGAGCGTTTGATAAGTATACGTATAAATGTGTTTTCTTCTCAAAACGTTTCAGTCGCAGCAGCCTTTCCCCCCTCCGTCACGCGGCCCCTCTCCACCCCTCGCGCCCCCAATTTATTATAAGATTTCAGTCATAATGAATTCCTAATAAGTCATGTAAAAATAAATATGATAACTCAAAATATTATTGAAGCCAAGATGGCGTCGGCAGGCGGGCGCCTTCCGAAGAGCCTCCTGATGACAATCTAGAAGTGTATGAAAATGTGAAGATGTGATGATATAAAGGGCAAAGACAAAAAATATATAAGTAATCTATTAGTGATATGTCTAGACCACGTGGAACTTAATATAACCTTCAAAAATCAAGAAATTATGGAAGAACAACTAACGGAAAAAATGATTTATTTATGCAATTAACAAAAAAGGATAAAAATGAGAAGTGGATGGAAATAAAGCAACATAACGAAGAAACATATGCTGAAGTATCAACTAACAAACCAGCAATCAAAAACAAAAGAATACCGAAAAGAATTTTGAAAAATCATACAAAGCACATTAAAAATCTACATACATGACTTTAAGAAAAAGGTATGCGACGTTTTAATAAATGAAAAACCCCTGTGTCCCAAATTTGATTGAATTTGGTTGACTTTAAAAAATTTTGTCCGCCATCTTGGATCCGCTATTTTGAATCTTGCAAAAATAACCTCAGATTCGTAATCAGCGACCCCAAAAACCCCTGTATACCAAATTTGTTCGAAAATCACTTGAACAAAAATGTATGCTGCAAAGGGTTAAAGGACGAACTACTTGTCTTTATATGAGAAAATTCAGAAAACTGATTAACATTTTTTTCGACACATCTCCGAAACATTTTCTCTTCTTTCTTAAGTCACAAACTATACGGAAAAAATCATGTGCAATTAAAAATGTCTTTCTGGCACATTCTTTTTACAGGTTGAAATTTGTCCAGAAAATAGCATAAACAGATTTCTTTCTAAATCTCAGCTATTTTTATCAGAAATATTTCAGATAATTTTTCAAAAATTAAATTAAAATGGGGAAAAAGTGCTTTCATTTTCTTTTATTGAAAATTAAAAATATTGATTTTTTAGAGTCTCTGGATTAAGAATTGAACTACATCTGCAATTTTTTCCGTATCGATTAGAGCACTAAAATCACTGTTTACATAAAAAATAAGCGACAAACCAACGAAATAATTTCGGCAAAACGGGGTATAGTACATTTCGATACTAGTGCGTGAAAGTGATTTTATCCTCGTGTGGACGTTTTCGGCCGAGCGAAGCGAGGGTGCAAAGACCACACGAGGCTAAAATGACCTTCTCGCTCGCGTATTGAACCGTATTTTTTTATACGACGTGTACAAAGCTTGATTTGGAGCATGCTTTTTTATTCGAGCGTGTGCGAAATCAAGCTTTGATTCAAGAAACCTGATATTTTTAACATTAATGGCTGGGTAAATATGGTAGTGACGTTTCAAAATCGGGAAAAGTGTAAAAAATTAGCGGAAAGTTACAGACAAAGTCTGAGCAAAGCCCGTTGTAGCTATCTCTAATCGCTGAGGAGGTACAAATGTGAATAATCTGGCTTCAGAATTAAGCTACAGATGCGTTATTTTTTTCGGAAAAAGTGTAACATCTTAGCAATATATACAAGAAAATTTTTCAGTTTCGAATTCGTTACTTACTGTTTTACTAAATAAAATATTATTTACAACGTCTAAAAGACGTCTTTTGGGTTTTAGATCGACTTTCGACTCTGGAATATATCTGTAACTACTCGAATAAAGCCAGCTACCCGTATTAAGTCGAATTACTCGAATTAGATCGAACCAGTTGGCTCTCTTAGAAACTTATAGAATGATATAATTAGCTGAATGTAATTTGTTTTTGGATTTATGTTCGACTTCGTAATAAATTTATAATAATCATAAGATTCCTTATAATTATCAATCTTTTTTATTTATAATTCTTTTATAATATATTCACTACTACGTATACTCACTGGATGTTCGAAGTGCCCTATTATTTCAAAGGAGCACTGAGAAAAGAAGTTAGTCTGGCTAAAGTCTGGCTTTTGTCTAGCTCAGTAAGTCTGGCGATAGTCTCGCTACGGCCACCATCCCAGACTTTTTCGGAGACAAATTTTTGTTTTCATTCAAAAGTCTAACAAAATTGCCAGACTAAATCCGGCACCTATTCCCATACTTATATTTTTCGATAAGAAGTCTGGAAAAATTGCTAGACTAAATCCGGTACTTCTTCCCGGACCTTGACGAATACAAATTCTTATAAGACTTCACGGAAATAAAATCAGTACATCTTACTGTTTTGTACAAATAAAATCAACTGCATTAGGAAAAAGTAAAATCCACATTTCTTACAAAATCTACCATAAAGCCGATCTTACTGTACTCGAAAGTAGATTCTACTTTTCTTTAAAGCTGTTTCTACAGATATTTATGAGAGTAAAATTAACTATCTATTTAACAGTTAAATTAACTGCATTTAATGTAGAATTTACTGTTTATTTTTTTCTGTATATAGTAGTTTTTTCCATTTATTCTTTGTAATATTTTTATCTGTATTCATTCCTATCGAAAGAATTGCAAAAAACTCAATTACGAAAAAATACTGACGCCGCACACACATATACTAATATGGTGAAAATAAGCGAGAATAAACAAAAGGCTAAACACTAGCGCACTCGGCAATGGCAACCTCGCTCTTCTTTTCTGCCTTCGCACCTTGCGACTTTAGCCACGGCTTCCGCGCAGCAGCCAGTGCTAAAGTCGCACGGCGCGAAGGCAGAAAAGAAGAGCCAGATTGCCGTTGCCAACTGCGCTAGTATTTAGCTTTTCTTTATTCTCTCTCATTTTCGCCATATTTCGCGATATTTTCGCCATAACGCACGATGTGTCGATCGAAAATAATGTTCGATACTTGTGATAAATATGATTCTGGCTCGAGTGTGATTTTCACCCTCGCTTCGCTTGGGCGACAAACTCACACTCGAGCTAGAAGCATATTTATCGCAAGTGTATCGAAAAGTACAAGTGTATTTTTTTATTAATCAGAAGTGTTGAAGTTTTCTTTTCGCCCACCCTAGTTAATATATAGTTAATATATAGCTAATAACTAAACACACCTAAAACAATAGTTTTACGTATACGCTTCAAAAAGATTTCATGCATAATCAATTCCTAAAGAGCTAGGGCTGTAACAAATCGATTTTTTTTATTGATAATTATGAAAATTATCAAATTGTAAGAATTTCTCCTATTGAGGTCGAGCCTATTATGTAACAACGAAGTTTACATAGGAAGGGGGCGGGCAATGAGCGAAGCGTGGAGGTGAAATGGGGGGGGGTGCCGAAAGCCCGCAGGGGGGCCAGCCCCCCCTAGTTTGTAATATTTCTATCTGTCTTAATTTCTATCGAAAGAATATAAAAAAAAATAAAAAAATATTTTAAATCTCTTGAAGGAGTCGGCAGCACTGTACCGCATAGCGGCAAGTGGCGGTAGCAAGTGATGGAAGCCACCGATCACAAGTTTCCCGCAACCGCTTTATAGTGGCAGATGAATGAAGACACCTTTGAACACATTCGAACGCTGAGACTCGGAGAGTATATAAGGCCGTGAGTCTCGACCGTTCGAGTGACTCTTCTCAAAGAGTCCAACTAACAAGGCTTGCCTTGCTTTTTGATATCGCTTTAAAAAGTGATTTATAATAATTTTGCAATTCTTTCGATAGGAAAGAATACAGATAAAAATATTACTAAGAATAAATTGAAAAAACTACTATACACGGAAAGAAATAAACAGTAAATTCTACATTTGATGCAGTTAATTTAACTGTAAAATAGATAGTTAATTTTACTCTCATAAATATCTGTAGAAACAGCTTTAAAGAAAAGTAGAATCTACTTTCGAGTAAGGTAAGATCGGCTTTATGGTTTGATATGTTTAAAATTTAGTTGAAATTGCATTTCAAATAAACTGTAGATTTTACTGTAAGAAATGTTGTATTTCTGATTTTACTTTTTCCTAATCCAGTTGATTTTATTTGTACAAAACAGTAAGATGTACTGATTTTTTTTCCCCGTAGTCTTATAAGAATTTGTATTCGTCAAGCTCCGGGAAAAAGTACCGGATTTAGTCTAGCAATTTTTCCAGACTTCTTATCGAAAAATATAAGTATGGGAATAGGTACCGGATTTAGTCTGGCAATTTTGTTAGACTTTTGAATGGAAAAAAAAATTTGTCTCCGAAAAAGTCTGGGATGGTGGCCATAGCGAGACTATCGCCAGACTTACTGAGCCAGACAAAAGCCAGACAAAAGCCAGACTAACTTCTTTTCTCAGGGCTACTTTGAAATAATAGGGCACTTCGAACATCCAGTGAGTATACGTAGTATTGAATATATTATAAAAGAATTATAAATAAAAAAGATTGATAATTATAAGGAATCTTATAATTATTATAAATTTATTACGAAGTCGAACATAAATCCAAAAACAAATTACATTCAGCTAATTATATCATTCTATAAGTTTTTAAGAGAGCCAACTCGTTCGATCTAATTCGAGTAATTCGACTTAATTTGGGTACCTCGCTTTATTCGAGTAGTTAGAGATAGGCTATATTCCAGAGTCGAAATTTGATCTAAAACCCGAAAGACCTGTTTTAGACGTTGTAAATAGTATTCTGTAATTCCAACCGTCAGGTGTGTGTGCCTTTAAGGTGTCACCCCACCACCGTGGTGTGAGGCCTCCCTAACCTTTCCATTCTTTTTCCCCAGAAGTTTCTGACTAAGTTTCTTTCCATATATTTTTAGTCATTATAGTATCTTCTATGGTCCTATACTTTATCTACTGTCCTTGCATATGCCAAGGGCGTGAAAGAAACCCGGGCCATCTATACTAGTACCCGGGGGAAAACCGACGCCATGAACATATGCTGCCGATAAGGAAGGTTTCTTCTCCCGTTGGTGCGGCTGCCCGGCTCGTAGTCACAGTCCTTACTGCGCAAGTGCAGCATAACTGTGCCGTTTGGACTAGTCTGCAATCGGGAAAAACCTTTCTCGTCGGCAACCCGGGTCGAGGTCTCAGATAAGATTCCCCATCGACGATAAAAGAATTCGTAGAAAAAAATCTCCGATAAAATTTCCAACCTGACCGGAAATCGAACGCGGGACCTCCGGAGCAGCCGTGTATCTGCAGGCAAGCGCCTTGCTCACTGAGCCACGGACCGCTTTTTATGTTGTAAATCGTATTTTGTTTAGTAAAACGGTAAGCAACGAATTCAAAACTGCAAAATTTTCTTGTTGGTATACTGCTAAGATGTTACACTTTTTCCGAAAAAAATAACAAATCTGTAGCTCAATTCTGAAGGCAGATTATCCACGTTTGTATCTCCTCAGCGATTAGAGATAGCTACACCGGTCTTTGCTCAGACTTTGTCTGTAAGTTTCCGATAATTTTTTACACTTTTCCCGATTTTGAAACGTTACTACCATATTTACCCAGCCATTAATGTTAAAAATATCAGTTTTCGTCGTTATTTTGCCACTATTTTGTGGCTTACTTGTTATGCAAATGGAGTATTTATCGCTTCAGTCGATAAAGAAAATAATCCCAGATCTAGTTCAATTCTTAATCCTGAAACTCTAAAAAATCAATATTTTTAATTTTCAAAAAAAGAAAATGAAAGCACTTTTTGCCCATTTTAATTTAATTTTTGAAAAATTATCTGAGATGTTTCTGTGAAAAATGGCTGAGGTTTAGAAAGAAATACGTTTATGCTATTTTCTGGAAAAATTTCAATATGTAAAAAGACGGTGCCAGAAAGACATTTTTAATTGCACATGATTTTTTCCGTATAGTTTGTGTATAGTTTCCAAAATACTATGCGTTTGTTTTAACGAATAATAGATTTTTTCCGATCTCTGACGTGTACTCTGGAAACAGGTCACTGAAGGTTTTTTTTTAATTTTACAACAAATTAGTAATAAAATATGCCCACTGTCCGAAGTCGCTAAGGCAAAAACTCGCAAAGATGCCCGAAAATGATCTGCTGTCTTAATATTAACATAGCAGATTGCTTGTTTCTCGGAAACGGCTGGAGCAATAAAATCGGGTTCGGCATAACAAATTAGCAACAAATTAGCAACAAATTATGGTATAGGCCGGTTTATAAAAGTGATCTGCTAGCTTAGTAGACGTGAAAAATGTCTATTAAGCTAGCTCGGCCACTTTCAAACGCCTCCTCGAAATCTAGTTGTGAATTTTCTGCTAATTTGTTACGCCATCCCCGATTTTGTTGCTATAGCCGTTTCCGAGATATCGAAGCCGTGCTATCTTAAGACTTGAGCTAGCACGGCCACAGTCATAACTTTTAAACAACAAAATATTTTTTAACGCGGTAAGCGCCATAATTTGTTGCTAATTTGTTGCTTCAAGATGGGCTAGGTATCAAATCTCCAAAATCAAAATGGCGCCTATTGGCGATACCCGGCCATCACCCAACATACGTAATTTTTCAAAATCTTGAATAATTGTTGCTATTATGTACCTTAAGACTTAAGCTAGCACCATCACTACTCTAACTTTTCCACGGCAACTCATTTCTGACCGAGATAAGTGGCATAATTTGATGCTAATTTGTTACTTTCAGAAGGGATTAAACCCGAAGTCGATAGTCCAACAAGAACGCAAATAATCGACTTTCGGGCGCTATAAACAAAAACGCAAGAAAACGCTGTAAATGGTGATTTGTGCAGTAAAACAGTCACCAAAAAATTCATCACTGTGCAGAATATAACAAATACCGCCTCCAAAACGCGTTTTTCACCGTTTTTGATCGATTTCGACTCCGGTATATAATCTATTATAAAGCAACAAATTCAAAAATACTTTTCTAACTTGGTAACCTATTACAGACAACATTCTACATAGCTGCGAATTTGTTGCTTACCGTTTTACTAAATAAAACACTATTTATACCGTCAAAATCAGGTTTTCTTGCGTCTTCGTTGGATTTTTTTACTCGTAACATAGGTAACTAGAAGCAACGAATTCAGGAGTACTGCAACATCTTATCAACAGATTTAAGACCATATTCTGCACCGTTATAAATTTGTTGCTTACTGTTTTACTAAATAAAACACAATTTATTGTGTCCGAAAGTCGATTATTTGCGTTCTTGTTGGACTATCGTATTTGAGCATCAAATTATGCCACTTATCTCGTTCAGAAATGAGTTTTCGTTGAAAAGTGTCAGCAGTGCTGTTGCTAGCTTAAGTTTTAAGCTACATATTAGCAACAATTATTCAAGATATTGAAAAATTACTTAAGTCGGGGGATGGCCAATAGGCGCCATTTTGATTTTTGAGATTTGGTATCTAGCCTATTTTGAAGCAAAAAATTGGCAACAAAGTATGGCGCTTACCCCGTTAACAAAAATTTGTTGTTTAAAAGTTGACTGTGGCCGTGCTAGCTTAAGTCTTAAAATAGCATGGCGTCGATATCTCGGAAACGGCTAAAGCAACCAAATCGTGGTTGGAGTAACAAATTAACAACAAATTAGCAAGAAATTAACAACTAGTTTTCGAGGAGACGTTTGTAAGTGGCCGTGCTAGCTTAAGTCTTAAAATAGCATGGCGTTGATATCTCAGAAACGGCTAAAGCAACCAAATCGTGGTTGGAGTAACAAATTAACAACAAATTAGCAAGAAATTAACAATTAGTTTTCGAGGAGGCGTTTGTAAGTGGCCATGCTAGCTTAATAGACATGTCCTGTCACGGGTTGGGACGACTGTCTCATCTCGTGCGCCGCCGAGGCCATGGATCCGAAGACCAGACATGCTTGGGAGACTGCTTTAGAGTCCCGTGACGTCGCCGATGATGACCAACGTAACAATCCGAGCTTTGATACGCTGATGAACTTTCTTGGGTGTCGGTGCCGCATGATCCAAGCTCTGGAGCAGCCCCAGACATCAAGTTCCACAACTGGGCCTTCTCGCGCTTTAGACGCGCGCAAGATCCGGGTCTGCACAACCACCTCTGCTGCCGCTGTGGCCTGTGCCGCCTGCAATGGCCCCCACCACACGAGTCGCTGCTTCCACTTCAGGGAAGTCCCGCTGGACGAGAAAAAGGCCATCACCCTTCGTGCCAAGTTGTGCTACAACTGCGCGTGCCGCACTTGTGGTGGCCTGTATCACATTCTTCTCGACGACGGCAAAGACAAGCGTGCAGGCCCCCCGGTGCACTCCGAAATTCCTGCTAAGGTTGCCAGGGAAACTGCGCCTGCTTGACCGGTACCGAGTGGGGAGACGAACCCCTCCGCTGCCCAATTTTGAATAGCAAGGGTACTCGACTGCTATCATCAAGATCAGTGATGGCGGCCACCAGCGACGAAACGTCCGTGCCCTGATCGACCCGTGTTCGGGGAGCAGTCTCATCAGGCTTCCTCTGACTCGACGTTTCGGGCATAGCGGAGAGAAGAAGAAATTCGGCATAGCCAGAGTCATGGGCCGCCCCATCGACGCCACGGTTTTCTGCACATGGATTTACCTTCATCCGCCTGGTCCTACTGATCGGATCCGGATCAGAGCCTGTGGCCTTCAACGCCTCGAGATTGAGACACCAAGGAGTGCATTGCCGATAAGGCCTCGTCGCTCAACAGACTGTTTTCACATGGACCATCACCGGGGAGACTGAGGGCCGTGCTCCTTGCCGACCAGTGATCGATTGCGCGACCACCCTCACCGATGTTCAAGAGCCATGGCACGAGGTTTTAATCAGCCTGTTACGCAGATTTTGGACGGTGGAGGAAGAACCCACTGCCACGAGCATATCGTCAGTCGATGTTCAACGCTCGCAGAGCTTGCGATGCCACGCATCGACGCGTGATCCCCTTCTCAAAGACGAGTACCTCAGATTCATGGAGATTAGCTTTTCTTAGGCCACATGCGTCCACTCAGCAACAAGGAGGTGAGCACTTCATCAGACCGTATCAACCCACTGCCTCATCACGGGATCTGGCAACGGCAGGTACCTGGTTCTGCGCACACTATAACAACTCTGTGTCGACGAAGGCGGATCGTTTCTGGAAACCGTTTGTGCGATCCAGAGCTTTACGTCGACGACTTTCTTTGTGGAGCCGAGACTGTCGTCGAGGCGCTACATCGACGCGACCAGCTCATCCAGCTTCTCCACCAAGGGGGCTTTGAATTAAAAAAAAGTGGGTCTCCAGCACGCCCCAACTTCTTGATGATCTACCTTGCGAGGACCGCCTTCATCAAGATTGGCTGTAGTTTGCGTTCGAAGGCCCGATCAACGAACTCGTGGTCGCTTGGGACCCATACGCCGATAAAATTCGGTTCGTTCCACCGGCACCAAGACACGCCCGGCAACCGCCGAAGCGTCGAATCCTCTCCGATATCGCAAGGCTTTTTGCCCTACGGTTGGCTCGCGCCGATTGTCGTCTCCGACAAAATGCTCATGCAGGACCTCTGGAGGGACAAGTTGGACTGTGATGCACCTCTTCCTACCTCCTTAGATGGGAGTAGATGGGAGTCATTTAGACGGAGCCTTGAAGAGGTGTCCGCCATCGCACTGCCGCGTTGACCCGACTGGACCCCGACCTACCGTGTGGAGCTGCCGGCCTTCGCGGATGTCAGTCGTCGTGCAATCGCGGCTGCGGTGTATCTGCGCGCCGGAGACGGTCACGCCCCTGCCAATATGAACTTGGTAGCCGCCAAAACCAAGCTGGCTTCAATCAAAAGTCAGATCAGTTCGGACCGCACATGCGCTTTCATGACCATCCCCAGACTCGAACTTCGGGCAACCCTGCTGGCCGCGAAATTGATCCGTCTAGTGGCAGAAGGTCTGGGCATCTCCAGTCATGACTGCCATCCCTGGAGCAACTGGCAAGTTAGCCTACACTGGCTCCGCTCAAATGGTCCGGTGGGCAACGATTTTGTGGACAACTATGTGAGCCATATCCACGAAGTCCTTCCCAGTAGTTCCTGGTCCTACGTGAACACTCAGGAAAATCCCGCTGACCTATCCACAAGGGGTACAGACCCGTTGACCCTCAATCACCGCGCGCTTTGGTGTCATGGCCGACCCTGGTTAGCCGAACATCCTTCAGTGTGGCCGACGCCGTAAACCGTCCAACCAACACAGATGATATCCCTCGCGACTCAAGTCTCTCATGCGGACGTCTTCGACGGCTTTTCCTGCCTGAATCAACTGCTCAGAGCGCAGGCGCAGCTCCGCCATACTGGCTCCTCTATCACCAATCAGAGTCGCCGAGCTACGTCATGCCTTTATTATGTGCGTACGCCTGAGTGAGCGCAGGCACTATTCCCTCGAGTTCGAAGAGATCGCACAAGGACAACTAGTGCATACGTCTAGCAAGCTGAGAACGCTAGCCCTCTTCGTGGACGATAAAGGCAACCTCCGAGTTGGCGGTCGTCTGGAGTACTCCGACCTCCCATTCGATGAGAACTATCCCGTTATTCTTGACAGCCGGTGTACTCTTGCTCGACTTCTCATCGACTGGGCCGACCTGCGGATCCTACGTGGCTATAGAGGACGCGCTGATAGACGGGCATCACGGGAGTCATGCGCAGTTTCCCTGTCTCACGTCTTGAGAGAGCTCTCTTCAGAATATACCACGTTCGTTGGAGGAGCCCACAAATCACCGAATCAACGCTGCTTCTTCTGTGCGAGGCCACATCTTGGAGACGACGAGTGCCTGAGAATCTTGCGGTGGCACCTGAGGCTGGAGCCTGTCCCCCAGTGAGTGCGTGCGCCTACCAAAGGAACTTTCATCGCCTGATCTTCAACTTTCTTATCTCTTTCAAATTACGCTTTATAAGATTAATTGTATTGTACAGATAACTAAATAAATCATATATTTTTTTCAACACTTTCCTTACAAATGTTGTAGGGTGCAGAGGACCAACTTATGGTGCGACCTGCACGTCAATGATCAAGGTCATTCAATGTCAAATTGATTTTTTTTAATACGAATCTCACATTTTAGCTACGGAAATAGAGAGAGCATTAAATTTTACGCCCAGATATGACCTTGACCTTAATATTGATGTCAAACATCAAGGTCATTTCAATGGCAAATTGATTTTTCAAATGGAACCCCAACATTTTGACCATGGAAATAAAAAAAGGAATTATTTTCATGCTCAGATATGCTCAGATATAATTTCAAGATCATATCTGAACAAGCTTTTTGAATATTCCAGTCATATAAATGGTCTTAAGAGCTTATAAAAGAAGGCAAAAAAAGCTTTAAATTAAGCTGTGTTTCATTAAAAAATGTCGATTTTAAAAAAAGTTATAGGCTATTAAAATAGAGTAAGAAAATGACTAAAACTTCTCATTTTTTTGAAGCATTTAACGGGTGGTATTTTAAGGTATCTTCTTACTTTATTTTTAATAGCCCATAACTTTCTTTAAAATCGACATTTAGACCATTTATATGACTGGAATATTCAAAAAGCTATTACTAAAGAAGGAAATCCCATTTTTATCGCAAAATTGTTTATTTTAGACATAAAATAGCTGGAATCTCGGAAAAAGGCCCATTCACGGTAACCCCGAGATACGTGCCTCATTATTTGCCCAAACTAAGTACCTTATACAGTTTGAGCCAAATCCAGGACCCGCACGCCTGATCATTTCCTTGTGAGTATCCCTCGCCTGGAAATGTGCGCAGTGCAGCTCCTCGCTCGTTTAGTTCATCAATTTATCTCTTCTATGCCCATAGAAATAAGATTCCGCTGATGTACTTTTTTGGCTCAAGAATCTCGGTGGGGAGTATTCCTGGCCAATCGCTGCTCTGAAATACAATCGCTAGTGCGTATTGGCATCACGTTCGCTCTTGTGACAATCCAGCGGATGTTGCATCCTGGGGTATCGAGCCGTCTAAGCTTCAATACATAGCTTATGGTAGCATGGCCCGCCCTGGTTATCGGTAACGCCCTACCCTTGGTCTACGTCGCAAGATGAACTCAATGTCGCTGTACAGTCTATCGTTAAGTCTAGTTTTAGTTATTCGCATATTAATAGTACTCAGAAGTCTAAAGGGAAAGAGGCATCGGGTCAAACATAGAACTTTCTCGAGAAATACGCAGTTTTCTCAAAACTAATTCGCATTACTGCCTATTGCCTTAGATTTATTATCAAGGTGTGCTTAAGGTTACGAAAATTGACCTCTAACCAAACGGTAGGTGTTGAATCAAGAATTCAATTGATTCGCCTACCCTTTCTAGTCGTTGACGAGTAGAAAGTTAACGTGGCGGAATTTTCCACGTTACTATCGCGCTACGGAGAGCGGATTTGTAGAATGAAATCCCCTCTATTTGGCAGATAGTAGGAGAATCCTTCACCTATGCGTCAGGGTCACTCGTATTTTTATATTATTTGCTTATTTTTTGTTTGGTTCTCCTTCTTTTTCATGCGAGAGAAATGTATTCGATGAGCAAAAAGCGCGGCGACGCACAGGTTTTCAGAGAAGCTCCATACCTCTCGGACCTCCGCGCCCGCCGTCTCATCGCCGACCGGCTCGCGACCGTCACGACTCAGTTTCAAGATCATCACCGCCAGCTGAGAACCATTGCCGACGCTACGTATTTTTAATGTTCTGCCTTAGCGAGTTAATCATTTATTAATTTTAATTTAATTTATTATTTATTGACTTCGCATGAATTTTATCTCTCTCATCTTTTAATGCTTTTAAATTGGTGCCTAATAAGATGCCTTTGCATCTTTGCACCCCTTCATAAAAATGCCTAGTCGAGAGTTGAATATTCTAAATTAAAATATATTAGCCGAAATACTATGGAAAATTCCTATTTGCACAGGAATTGGGAATTCGGCTTGACACTCAAAAAGAGAGAGAGAGAGAGAGAGAGAGAGAGAGAGAGAGAGAGAGAGAGAGAGAGAGAGAGAGAGAAAAGAACAACAACAACACGGCCTTAGATTGTTCTCTTCGACTGAGGTGACCATCAATCCACCAATCAGCTATGACCGCGTGGAGGGCGGTTGAGCCGACGGCGAGAAGGATGACGTAGCGCTCTGCGATTCTCTACACTCGTTGTTAGACATAAAAATTAGAGACATTTATGTTTAAATTCAGTAATAGTAATGGATTTTCTTTGTAACTGATTGCCGCGAACCGCAACGGTTTAATCCTGCCTCTGCGGGAGAGCCAAGTCAAAACGACTATTGAAGATAATTTTTTTTTCAGGTTTTAAATAAGAATGAATATAATTTTTTTTCAGGTTTTAAATAAGTTTTTATTTCAGATCCTGCGGGGGTGATTATAAACAAGGACTATCTGATTGCCATTAATATTAATTAATTGAATTTATAAGACTGTAAGACCTATGGAAAAATTCTTATCAGTGAATAGTATACTACAGTCGACATAAGTAATAACTTTTAATTGCCTACAGAAAGCTATATATTTAGTTTGTGCCCAGATGCCTTCATCCCTGCGCGTTGTATATTATTCTTTCAAAAATCTAACTTCACGCTATACTTGTTCACGCGGTTTATCACTATTAAAATTGTATGTTGTACACGACTGACTCACGAACAGATTAAATTTTAATGTAAAGGTGAATTAGATATAAAAATATTCGTATGTGAAAATTTGTAAAGAAACATAAAATTCCATCAAATTATTTACTGCCTCGCGACCCACCATTTTACCCACAAGAATTACTGACTTTATAATTAATAGTTATATTTCTGTCTGTATATGGGCCTTCTATTAAAATTAAGGAACTATCTTAATTATAATATTAGCTTAAGTATTACATATATTTGTCCGAACGTGAGAAATAAGAAATGCCTGCCGTCGGAACTCGCTCCTCTGCCTAGGAGCAGCCAAGCAAAATATATATTAACTTGTAAGTAAATTGTGTAATTAAAATATTCTAGTAGTGAGGGGCACTGCTCACTCAAAGGTTATATTAACTTTAAATACTTTAACAGTGCCTGGCGCCCAGTAAATCGCTAAATACCTTCAGCATTGCGATTTCTCTATAAACTCATTCTTACAGCCGACAATCAAGTAGTCGTCATTTTTATGTTCCTTTTTCTGGTTATTTATATAATTCAAAAATACACGTTATAATTGGGAGATTCTAATACAACCTACCAAGTTAGAATTCTCACCGTTAAAACCCTTGAAAATTGAGTATGTACACCAGATTTTGCGTGTATACACTTAAAAAATGAGAGTGTACACCCAATTATGAGTGTTAACACCGGAATATGAGTGTGTACACTCGAATTTTGGAAGTTTACACTGAAAGATAAGTGTTTACACTAAAATTAGGATGTAAACGCCCAAATAATGGGAGTTTTTTCCGTAAAGGTCTCCACTTTTCTATGCTGCATTGAAGCTTGCCTGAACTGACGATCCTTGCTGCCTCTATCCGATGACCCCTAGGACCTTCAGTTTATATCACATTCACATTTCTTAATACATCGCTCATCATTCGTAGTACCGGAACCAGACGGCTCAAAGATCAACCTGCCAACAAACCAAAGATGGACCCTTATAACTCAGATGATGCAGCACTTCGGGACTTGCTGGTATGGCATCATAAGAGTTGTCACTCTACGCACCACCTCATCATCACATCAACGTCCGGTCACTCATCTACCTTCCTAAACTCTGAAGGTTGTTCGTCGAGGCGACGCAGGTGGGCGTGATGTCGCGGAAACATGATATTCAAGGTCGCTGCAAGAATCGCGTGAGAGTCCTACTCCAATCAGGGCTCGTCTCTCTCGCGCGAGTGCATTCTTCCGGGGACGCGAGGCGCTTCCTCCCGCCAAATTTCGAAAGTCTAGCGTGCGACAACATCGAGGCAACAGCTCCCGCAGTTTACTGCGCCACGTTAATTTCAATAAATCTGACAGTCTCCGAAAATCAAAACTCTTTCCACGAACCTTGCTAATGCGAAATAATATATATATATATATATATATATATTCGCGACAAAGGGCGACAAATTTCTGTTCTGTTAGATTTGACCTTAAAATCAGTTTTCAAGGTCATTTGTAAGATAAAATGATTTTTTGTAATGGGAACCCCTATTTTTGACACGGGATTCCAATAGAGCGGAAAATTCTACGTTGTTACGTCGGGGTTTTGGGACAAAACCCCCACTACTGTTTCCTAAGAAACGCGTGCTCTCTTTTGAGCCTAGGCCTATTGCATCCTAATAGCTCGGGATAGAGCTAGATACCTACACTAACAGGGTGGAGTTTCTGGG
>JAPYZP010002187.1:0-14408 GCA_030522985.1 Torymus sinensis
TCATATCGAAAAATGGTAATGGAACTTGTTTCTTAGAATTTCGCGCTCTATACGAAGATCTTGTGTAAGACATACATTTTCAGAACAAGTTGTATAACTAAATTTCCCAATTGATGATAGAATCTCTTTGAAAATTTATTCAATCCTTTAGCAAACTTTACATAAATTATTTTTTTAAGTGATGAAGTTTAAGAAATTTTTTCCCAAACGTTGGCAAAACGAACCGTTTCTAAAATGTTTCTCGAACCTCATGTTTTTTATGCAGGATCGACATTTACGAGTATTTTTCAATATTTTTAACAATATCAACATTCACCTATCTGATTCTATGGTAACAGATCCATTTTACAATCCACGCTTTCTGCCAGTATTTTCTGATGCCTGTCTAATCGATAGTCATTATAATATCTGAACTATAAAAATTCGTTTCCCTATTTACCTCTAAAATATCACTGTTGCATTGCTTGATTTAGCTCAACCTTATAATACCCCAACTGTTGCACTTATATACTTAAATGTATTCTTATCTGAGAGGGTGACAATTGTCCGGTGCCGCTAAATTCTATATCACCGATGGCAAAAAGCCGGCGATAAAAGATACGGAGCGGGAGAGCTGGTGGCGCTCTCGTGTACGGATAGTCAAAGAGACGCTCACTGATGGTTGCTAAGGAGGTGTTTAAAAAACAAAGAAAAATATCTGAAAAAGAAGAAGCTATAGAAGAGAAAAAAAAGAGGGAACTGTTCATTCTGAGTTCCGCTGCGTTACCAGAAAGTTTGCTGTAAAAAGTCTTTTCTGTGAAATAAATTAATACAATTGTTTAAAATAAAGTAAGTCGAGTTTCTTCACGTGCTAAACTACATGCAGTATGTAACAATATTTTTGGCATTACTTTCTTACAGCGTTTCATTACATGTCTCGTTTTAAAACATTTGAATTAAAGTATCGGTTTTCAAAATACAATGCAGACAAACGCATTCAAAAAGTTGTTTTTTTAACGCGTTGAAAGGGTTATTATTTTGTTAACGTATCGAAAAAAGAGTCATTTGAAGTTAGCATCAAATTATACCTCCGTACATGCAATCTATTTACTTATACGATCTATTACAAATTCATATTTGTATAAACAACAATTTTTTGAGTTTTAGATATGGATCGTTTCAGGTAACTTCTCTAAAGAATTTTTAACTTTGTACTTCATTGTTACTGGTTAATTTTATTTTTTTCTTGTGTAATGCATTCTTTGAATGCAATTTTTAGGGACTTCACATACATGCATCCTCGCATGCCACAGTTTGATACATTACATATATTATTATTTGTAACCTTGTAATATAGAACAATCCAGAACCCAAACTTAAACTATTTTTATATATTTTTATACGTCCGTAGAAGTAATTGCATACTAACATATACGTTTCTGCTTTGGTAAACGAACGGTCAACAAGAAGGTTTGATTTCTTATTAAAGGAGCTTACATGGCAATAAACTCTGGAGTAACGGAGGAAGCAAATTGAAGTCATATATATGCTTCGGAAGCAATGAATGAAAATTGGAAATTGAATGGGACATAAAAGTTAAGAGATATTTGAGAGCCATAATTTACGTCTGAAATGCCATTTATAATTAAATTTCAGATTATAAAAAATGTTCACATCACTATGAATCTTTATTTAATCAATGATACATAAATGAAAATTTTATAAATATACTCTAAAATTTGATTCTAAAATGTAGATCAAATCATGAACAAGAACAAAAACCATCACCAACTTCTTGTCATTTAACACGCGCAAACTTAATTCCTTCTCTAAAAATAAATAACACAATTATTTATATTAAATTATTTAAATAATAAATACAAACACAAAATATAAAAAATTGATGTAGTCTTAAAATTTTTCTAATCTTTAACATTTTTGAAAATTAAAATTATTATTGTTTTGTTCTTTGAGCAACAAACTCACAAGGAAAATTTTAGAATTTTGTTCAATGGATTCTAGAGATAAAGATTGAGCAGTTTTTCGAAATATCTAGGGTACCCACAGAGACACAAATGAATCGATAGCCACAATTTTCAGTATATTTATACATCACAAATAAACGGAAAGTGTAGGCAGAAAAAGCTTTAATTTTAGGCTTTGATTCATTTAAAAATATTAATTCATCAGAAAGTTATGAGCAATCAAAGACAGCATAAGAAAATGGTTAAAAACTTTTCCATGTTTTCTAACGATTTCTCACCTGATTTTTATAACCATTGTCTTAGGCTATCTTTGTTTATAAATTTCTGAAAAATTCATATTTTTAAACAAATCAAAGCTTAAATTAAAGCTTGTTCTCTCTACACATTCTGTTTATTTTTGTATATGATTATACTGACACTTTAACCATCGACTTATTTAGGTCTCCGTGGACATCCCCTAGATATTTCGAAAAATCTTTGTCCCTAGAGCCCAATGGACAAAATTCTAATAGAGCGATTCATTGTTTTGGCTCAAAAATTAAAATCCAAGTTATATACTTTTATACAAAGTTTTCTTGAAATTTTAACAAATAATAGTCTTTTTAGATTTCGTATCTGATAAAAATGTGTTATTAGATTTCGAAAGCATTATAAAATATAGGCAAAACATCATGACAGGAACGCGACTAAATGGAATGAGTGCGTGAGTGACAGACATATATATATATATATAGGTCTGTCATTCATTCGTCAGCCGATAGAATAAGCAACGCGAACAAAGGCGCTTACTCTCCGGCCACGCAGGCATGGTAGTTATCGTACAATTTTAATAATGGCATTTGCCCATTAATTATACTGATTATATATTAAACTAATTTTCGCTTCCGAGACTCTTGGATAACCACCTACCGTAATGATAGAAATTCCTAGAATGTATCGACTGATTGCTTTGAGTGGATGATCCCAGAGCGAGTGAGACGAATGGAGCATTTTCGCGGAACCTTGTGGAGAGTTGTATTTAGCAGACGAGCTCAAGGTAAAGAACACCTGTTTGGCCAAAGCGTAAGCTTTGGTCACTGCTGTATACCTGTGCATTAACACCCGATCTGTAATCCCATTGATGCAGCTGGTTAACAAGAGTTCAACTGAAGTTTATGTAATGCCGCGAGACTTTGTGTAAACGTGAGGGAACCCGAAAATAGCTTTCTTATTATATTGAGTGAACCATTTTGAGAAATAGATTGTAGAAATAATAAGATTTTCTCCTTAACATTAATGTGTATCAAACAATAGATACTGTAATTACTTAAAAAGGAACATTTATATGTACCTGTATTCATACAAATTCTCAAAACTAGCCAATTTTTTCTCCAAAATTTTTGAAATAAATTTTCAATCATTTCTGTCTCATAAGCTTTTTTGACTTTTCAAAACTTCCTGGTCAAAGAGTAAACATACGAGTGTTAATATTTCATCTCAACCCATGTTTACTCTTGTCGTAAGAAATAAAGACACACACACGCACGCACGCACGCACACACACACACGTTGTATTAAAAATACTTATTGTACACAAGTAAAGATAGAAAATAAGTTGTATTTAGTGCGTGCAGGAGTTCGTCTACCAGTTTCTCTCAAACGACCGCCCGCTTGCTTATCGGTGTTGACACTGAGGTGTGCTTTCTGCCCAGTAGCGTTGGCGGAGGCTGCCAAGTATACAAACCATAATGAGAAAGATGATATATGGAGTAGGGTACATTAGCTATGTGCTGATCAATTTTCCTAGCGCGCGTGGGTTTTATGAAAGTACACAGCGGGCCACCGCACGTCGCCAGGGTTACAGGGCAAAAAAAAAATATTAAAAATTACCATATCTAATTGTAAATGTGGGACAGATCCGGAATATCAAAAAAATTGCCTTAATTTATGGAAAAATTGCGATTAATTTATGGCAATTTTTTCTACGTGGTTAAAATTACTATATGGTAATTTTATCATAAATTATTGCAATTTTTTACTCATTTGAGTCGGTCTCACTTTTACAATCGGACTACGTGGCAATTTTTACCACAACATTTCTTGCCGTACAGGTGAGCTCAGGATGGTCTCCAGATGAGGTTTATATAGTCCGAGTGGATTATAATGCGCAAAAGTCCCAAACAGATTGAAGTTTGTATCAGCTTCTCTTTTTCAAGTAATAGAAAAACTGGCCAAACCCTTAGTTTTAAATGGCCAATGCATTCTTTTCATTTCCTAACGACTTTTTTAAACAAGAGTATACCTAAAATAATTAGTCGCATATAGACGACGGATTGTCCGGTAAAAATCGTACAACCCTTTGTGTTTATGTAGCAAGTGACAAAATGCTCATCTGATTTACATATAAACGTCGTTAAGCATCCAATAGTCAGTGCTTAGAAGCCGATGTGCGCATGCATAAACAAATACCTGTAATACACTGTGATTTCGTTTCATTAGCATCTAACTGCATTTATAATGTAGCATGCATATAACTATTATTTGATTTTATGATTCGGATATGTAAAGCAAAATTTAAGTAATTGCATAGTTATTGAACAAGTGTAGGATCAACTGTTAAAATCATTAAAATTTATTTAAAAAAAAAAACAAAACTATTGAAAATAAAAACCATAACTCTGTATCAAAGAGGTCAATGGTTTAAAAAGTATGTTGAAGAAATTTTATGAAAAATTCTAAATATAAAAATCTAATAAAACATATATGATAGTATGAATTCATTGTAATAGTTAGTATATATTTTAGTATCAAATAGTCCTCAGAGTTTTTCTAATTTCGTACTTTACTAACACAAGATATTTTCATATTTTATTCAATAAAAAATATTTGATTTCAAACAAAAAATGGTTTTATTACCTTTTTAGGTACAAAAAAAACATGTATAAAACTGTATAATAAGAAAAATTATAAGTTTTGTAAGATTTTTCTTACACAAGTATCACCCATATATTTGAAATACAAAATAGATAATGATCACCTCGACAAAGTTGAACAAAAAGCTCTGCACTCTATGCACGATTTCGCGATTACAGCGACGACATTAGCCCCGAAATTCTTGGCTGCTCAAAGGGGATCAGCCCGCACTGCTTCTTTCGTCCGCGGGGGCGCGGACGTAACCGGATCTCGCCCCGAAAGTTTCTGGGCCATTAGAGGCTTGCTCGCTCGTACAGCCCTCTAGAGTCTCGCCGCCTCCTTTCGCTCGTTGCCAGGTCGCATTAAAAGCTGCGTGCGCACGTCTAAAAAATCGTCTACCTTCCCGTCGTGACAATTAGTGTCGCCGTCTCGCGTTTTTCAATTCTGGAGGTCCATTAAATTTGATTCATTGGTTAATTCTCTTTCTCTTTCTTCGTCATTGAGAGCACGACTAGATCTCTTCTTAATTAGCCCCGTAGAGGCCAGCGATTCCTTCGGTATAGTCCATTGCTCAGAGTTGATGGCGATGCCGGAGAACTAATGGAGACTGGAAAGTTAGCGCGTATATATACGCGCGCAAGTGTTGTAAAGTCGCGTGACGTGCGGTTGATTATATCGATCCAACCGAGGGTAGTGGTATTGTAGTGGAAGTTGCGATTTGCAACCAAAATGAGGCTACGGAGGAGTGAAAATCAACTAATCTTGACTTTTAGAGTACTGCCAACCTGGATAAAGTGCGGAAAATCATCATGGAGTATTCCTATAGTCCATGTTCATTTTTCGTTAATGACGAATGACACAAGAATGTTTTACGTCTCTAAAAGATTTTGGAAGCTGTAGATAACGAGTCAAATTTTTTATAGAGAGAAGTTGAACACTTTGCAAAATAAATGGAGATGTATATAATAAAATATATATGGAGAAATATTCCATTATTGCATAAATATTGGTTATTCATTAAGCAAATCAGAAAAAAATCATGAGATGCCATGCATTATTTCGATTAAAATTAGCTTAAACTATTTCTATATTTACTCAAAGTAATTATAGACTTGAGTGTGTAATAAGAAATGAGTGTGTATTATGAATTAATTTAGAATCTAATTTGAATAAATAAAAACTAATTTTATATCAATCGAGTCCGATCAATATGTATCTAAATAGAAACTGATTTTACATTGTTTTATTAATTATAAAGATTAAAAGAAATCTGCTTTACATATTCCTCACTTTCAGCTGCATGATTTATTATTAAATTTCAATTCAATATTGCTAACAGTATCGTAAGCATACACATTCAATACAAAGTATAATGTTCGTAATTGCTTGGATTCGGAGCTAAATAATGCTTCATCACGTGCCACTTTCAAATCCCTTGAGAAGAAGCAAATCAAATACGCGTGTATAGAGCCAAGCTCACTGGGATAAATTTCCACTCGAGTCGCTGCTGTGTATAGCACGTCTGTTGTGCTTTATAATTTAAACGTCGCTTTACGACTTCGCGGCCGGGCTCCCCCTGAAATACTTTATCACTTCGCGAGAGATTTTACAATATTTATTTGAAGAATTTACACAGGTACACAAAAATAGTTCTCTGTACTTTTGATCAGACCACAATATTCCTATGTATTTTGACCCACTTACTACGAATTGGGTGTTAGATTTTCAGTACACCTCCAAATTTTTATGATGGTTGCGTCAAATTAACGTCTAAAACGGAGCACACAACCTCCTACGTATATATATCTGACCTGCTAATCATGAACTCTACAACCGAATTGTTGATTCAAATTCAAACTCATTGAAATTATTCGAAAATTTTCTGACACATAATCTACGTTTATTAGGCGTCTAGTTAGAGTAAATGGACGTTCCAATACCTAAACGGAAGACCTAAACTGAACACCTTAAGGGAGTTCATAACATTAACCTCAAGAATTTGATGAACCTTTTTATAAAGCTAGATTAGTGTATTCTGATACACTAGTTCAAATCGCATAATGCTACGTTATAGTCAAACGAAATATTAATGTCTTGATTTATATTACTTATAACTTTTGGTTCTTATGAAAAACTCTGCATTTTGGATCAATGATTCATGATATTTATTTTATCCATTCCTCAAATTATAAACGAAAATTTTTAAGATAAGAGAAAAATCTATTTATCACCTCTCAAAATATATATTCATGGGTACAATTAACCTCAAAGGATGAGTCAAATAAGCTTCTCTACGAAACTTATTGTTGAAAATAATTAACATAAAAAGAATTGCATAATTTAAAAGTGTAACCATTATTTAGTATTAGTTTATTTATGCAACTTCTGTTATGGAGTATCTTGCGCATAAACGAAAAATATAAAGTACCCTCATTTTGACTAGTTAAGTAGAGATTGAACTCCCTTAAAGTTGGTACCGATTGTACATAAACACCCGATGTCACCATTCAATTACACCTCTAGGTACTGGGATGCCCATCTCTAGATTTTGTTTTCTCCTTAAGGCTACGCTTTTCTTCGGCAGGTGCCTAAACTGATTCTTCTTTTGGATTGAAAATACTGATTCTCCTTTGGATTGTTACGAGCTAGTACAGCCCCCGTTGGGGAGATACGAGAACGACAATAATATGTCGAAATTTGAAATTATAAAGCTACTGAGAATACTAGGAAAAAGTATGTAAGCTTATGATTGGCTTGTACACTGCAAGATATGTACACCTATGATGACGGTTTGACTGATCTTGAGATAGACAAGCTTTTGAAATTTATTTATTTATTTTTCCTTCTAGATAAATGAACTGCAATGAATAACGGATTGGAGAGTTCGGGTAGACAATATTATGACTTTTCTGTCATAAAGAAATTGCACTTGTAGCATTGGATAATATAATAGATTTAATCTTTAGCAAATTTAAATTTAAATCAAATTTGATAAAAGATAAACATTTGAAAGCTTCTCGGGCGGATACTTAAATAGTTCGCCAATTTTCCAAAAAAAATATATCCCCTCGAGTTGGGGTAATTAATCAATTTTGTTTAAATTTCCAATAGCAAGAAATTTTAATTGTGACATTTATATGTCATTTTTCAGAGTTTAAAACAATATAAATATACAGTATTGACTAGTAGTGTAAACAAAGGTGACCCGTGGTAGCATTCCGAGAATTATACGGTAGAAATACAAACTTTATTTCTTAGAACTCTACTAAAATTGGAATTTACAATGAAATTTGGAAAATTGATAAAGTGAATTTGAAGATGTTTACTGAAGAAAAAATTAGTAATAATAATAAGAGAAACGATTCCCCTGTATACGATCTGGGTTTACGGCATACGAACTTCCGCACGCCGAAGAAGCCCCCCAGAAGACTCTAATTCTGCCACCGAGCAAGGACAAACGACGTGACGGAATAGCCACGTAACGGTCCAGATCTTCAACGTGAAGACTGCGAACAGATGTTTGGAGACTCGCACTCCGTCCTCAAAATCCCACCCGAGTAGTAAGGTAGCAACTTTACGAGAGCAGAGAAGGAGACGACCGCTCGCGCCGAAGTCTGAACACGGAATCCCGCCCATCTCTAGTATCATACTTAAGGAATCCAGATACCGCTTGCTACACAGGAAGATTATGTTTCCGACCATTTTCGATTAATTTCAATATTTCTGAACTTGAATTAACCGTTCTGATATAGACTTTGTGGTCAGCATATACATACATAGTCCATTCTGTACTGCGCTTTTTTTTAGACGTTGGTTCAACGCAAGCCTGAATTGAATGGATTTTTCAGCAATTTTCTCCTAATGTTTGAATGCATTTCTTATCGATATCTGAAAAATTTTGAGGTGTATAGATAAATCTGACTCGAAATTCGTATTAACCCCATCATGGTACAAAGCAAAGAAAATAGTGGTCTAGACTTGAGTACAGAGCACTTTTTTCTGTGCTTCTTTTTGAATTCTTAATTGATGTTACCGAGATGACATCATAGTTATCGTCGCCTGTATTAAAATATATGACACCGAAACCATCACATCTACCCTACGATAATATTTCTTTTAGAATATTCATAGGAAAATAAAATTACAATTAGTTTTGATTCATAGACAGATAATTACAAGAACGAAAGGTTATTCACGAACTTTATAAAGTCGTAATTTCATCTAAATCATACTCTTGTTTTTATGAATCAACTTGTAATAAAATACTCTTAGTTACGCGACAAACATGCAGTAGAGCAAGGTTTATATATATAATACTTACAACTACATCTTGATCCACTTTGAGGAATGACATACTTTAAATCGGTTGTTTAAGGATACACTTTGACTACACTATTATTAAATATTAATTGAACATATAATGCTCTGTTATATTATATTATTAGTTTCAGACTAATTCTGAGCTCAAGAGTCGTTTGACGATTTACTAAATGTGCTCGCCGTAATCATATTTCACTCAACTTCTCTTAATTGAAAACTCAAGCACACAGGTCTCACATGCACCGCTGCAAACGTCACCTTGAATTGAGACCTCGCGCCCCCGTTCGTAGCCGTTCGAGCGACGCGATCGCCGCAGATCATCTTTTCGCGACAAAGCTCGATCGAGCAGTTCGCGTGAGACACGTAAAACTGACCCACTTTCCCCAGAGCCCCGAGAGATGTCTATCCGGCGTCTTTCCAGGCGCCTAATAATTCAGTTCGCGCACCCGCGCGCACGGCGCAACCACGAAATCGGTTTTCCTCCGCTCGGTTGACTTCATTCAAGGTCTCGGCCCCAGGCTCCATATCACTGTACAGTCGAGTCCGCGCTTTTACAATACGAGACGCGAAAATCAATGGCGTCCCGCAACTATGATCTGTTTTTTTCTTCTCGGCTGGATTTCCAATAGCAAGTGCACGCACTTGAGCATATTGTTTAAAGTCGATGTTTTGAAGTCAGTATCATTGTGTTATCGCATATGTACGTTACTAGCGATGACTTATGCAGCGTTAGTAACTCACCATGATCGTTAGGTGATTGGAATATACTTCTAACATAATACAATTCAACAAACAAAATGAATGAGATACAAATTGGTACTGCTGTAATTTAACGAACACTGAACTGCTGCAGTCTCAATGATCGACGTGTCAAACGCCCAAAATCGAGTTAAGATACATCCAACCCAAAGAGATGTTGTCCAACCGTGCCTACTCAGTTTCAGAATACTGCAATCTCATTAGACAATTCTAGTGTAACCATTAACCTTAAATTGGAATTGGCCAATGGAATTCCAGGATTTTGAAACTAAGGTGGCACGTTCGTACAGAATCCCTTTCAGTTGGGTGTACGTCGAAGGTGACCTCTCACTATCTCAACATTGACATGTGACAGTTCGAAATTTTATGGAACTATAGCAGTACCAAAATTGTAAGTAGTTCAAATACTTTTCGAACTCTTACATTAAAAAGGCTTGATGCGTGTAAAGACCATTTTTTCCGTTTACAAAATAATGGTTTAAAAGTCAGAGTTATAGTTCTAACTATAAAAATATATCAGAATTTCAATTAATTTATTTAATACATGATCTTAAAATATGCAACAGAATGGATACTGTACTTTAGGATACCCGAATTGACTAAAACTTTTCAAAAGTGTTCTTTGATAAATAAAAACGCATTTCCGTAGTGTTACAAAAAATAAGGTATGCGACTTGGGCGTACGATTTACTCACTCGCATGATCGCGGGTCACTTGTCCGGCTTTGCCGGATACTCGTGCGCAGCGATCATACTCGTGCGAAAATCGCATTTTACGCTTTTGCTGCATAATATAATTTTGATATAAATTTTATTAGAAGAATTTTTCTTGGTCATGAACGGTATTTACATTATCGTTGTGAATTTATTTATAATATTTAATGTTAACAAGTATTAATAAATTAAAATAACACATAAATTAACAAATTAATTAATATATTATAAAGTATAAAATATATATTTACGTTACTTTGCAAAGATATGTAACGTTTTTGGGCGAAATTCATTACAATAATGTCTACGTAAAAAGGCAGTTTTAATGAAGCAAATAAACAATAAATTTGATTGTTAAAAAAAGGAATTGTGCTGATTGGTTTTTAACAATAAGCGGTTCAAAAGAAATATATATACATGTTTTAATATCTCATTCGCTTTTATTAACGATTTATTTGTTTGTTGTATTTTCACAGTAACTTTGAAAAAAAAACTATTAAGTTTTAGATATTAATCGTAGGGCTCTCTTACTAAGCTCGTGGCCGTGGATGTAAATATTCTGAAACCAAATTTACAATTAAGTCAAGTTTTCAATTGGGATTTTTATAGGCAAAATCGGGAACTTCACACATAACTTCACACACTCTAGGTTTGAACTGAAGAGACATTCTTAAACTATCGCTGGTAAATATTAGATTATCGCATACGTGATATTCTGGACCAGATCTTATAGGAGGAACTTCCCAATTCTTCTGGATTTCTAATAATTTTGTAATAATACAATGGAATTGGAGACTCCCTCGTTATGATTTCTCTGTGTTTCGGCGTGAAGGTACATTTTTTCATTCTGTTACCATCAACTGTATCCGTTAGTTCCAACGTACCGAAGCCTTCAGTAATAACTAGAAGATCTTATTCTTTTTCGCCAGCCCTTGCCACAGCATGGACTTCTATCCGGCCCCAATTACCACTATTAATCTTTAACCAAATAGGTGTGGATTCCAAGTGCTGCCGCTCTATAAATCATAGAAGCTCTGCGCGTTAAGTGACCGCGATTGAATAAATTTCCATTGTATAAGTAACTATTTTTATCCGCTATTCCTTTGTGGTTGAACAATTGTATGGCAAACGAGCAATCTTGAGATTCTTTTTTGTAAATGTTATCCATGTCAGCTTGCAAATCACCACAGCAGAATTTTTGATTGAATCGGTATTTGATATTTGTCAGTTGGCCACCTTTATGTTATCCTGAAATCAGAGATGTCATATATATGCAGTCTCTTACATATACGCAGCAAAATTATTCATATCATCTGTATAAAATCCTATTTCATATTTGTGTAAATTCTCTTTAGCAACTTCGTCTTCCATTACTTTTTGATCGCCGATCACATAACCCACTTTATCCCATTGATCACTTCTTTGTCTTCAGTATGTATTTCGAATTCATCAGGGACGTATCCGAAATCAATAATATCATGTCTTGAATATCAGTTGATGAAGAATTTGTCAGTTGATGAAGAATTTGGCGTTCACCGGTTAAAAATGAACCGATGGGCTAACATATATATAATGGATATGACAGTTCTAATGTAAAAAACGTTATTCTTATATAATTTTAAGAGATTAGACAAGATATAACAAAATTTAATAATTGAAAATTTGAAATGTTCCTAGTGTAAGTATTGCTTACAGTTTATTTATAAGACTCACATGCCACTTCTATAAATAAATGTTCGTCACCTTTCACTTTTTGATAATTTCTCAATTATATTGTGGCAATCCCTACCTCTAATCGCACGAGGAAGATACCAAGCCCTATATTAAGTTGTTTAATGATGGATTCGAATCTAATGGCCCTCTCTACCAAGTTTGTGTTATTATTTATTGACATGGTAAATAAATAAAACACAGTTATTTTGGTTCGACGTTTCAGACACTTTATTCTGTGTCTCTCTTCAGGAAAATGGTCGTAGTGGTCAAAAATTATGTTCGCGGGGAGCAATTCCGCTTGTCAATGTCAATCGGCGACCACGTCCACCTAGACCATGCATGGAATGCATTTTGACACCTAGACGCAAAAACTATGGAGCGCGCCACCTAGGCTCCGTCATAGGCGACCCTGACTACGTAGACCACGCATGGAATGCATTCCAACACCTAGACGCAAACAACTACGGAGAGCACCACCTAGACTGCCTCATCGGCGACCCCGAACCCCTAGACCATGCATTCGATAACTTACAACATCTAGATGCAAAAAACTACGGAACGCACCACCTAGACCCCGTTATCGGCGACCCCGACCATCTAGACCACGTATTGAATGCATTCCGACATCTAGATGCAAAAAACTACAGAGCGCACAACCTAGACTCTATCATCGGCCACGCCGGACACCTAGACCACGCTTGATGACTTAAAACACCTAGAGGAAAAAACCTACGGTGCGGACCAGCTACACATCGTGATCGGTCACTCCAAGCACCTACACGTCGCATTCAATGATTTCCAACACATAGAGGGAACATACTACGGAGCGCACTAACTAGACATCGTCATCGGCCACCCCAAAGACCTAGACTAAGCTTTCGATGCTTTTAATTATGGATAGTTGACCAACCGTTGGCTAATCGTTTGGCTATTCGTTGGCCCAAAAAATTGGCCAACATTTAGTAGATGAGCCATTTTGGTTGGCTTATTTTCTACCAGGGCATTAAATATTTAGTACATATACATTAATGCAATTTTTATGCATGTAATTGAAAATTAATGTGCATTTGCTTGAATTGTACGGTAAAATGTATGGTAAAATGCATAAATTTTCATGCAAATATACCTTAAATAATTTTTAATGTCCAAATACATTAATATTAATGTACAAATGGCGCTGAAAAGTGCATTAAAATTCATGCTATTTTTAACAGTGTATTGATTTAAAAATGTTTTCTTCTTATTTTAAGTATTGGGAAATACCGTAAAAACTTAACACCCTTAGTTTAATAGTTGGTCAAGATTGAGTAAAAATTAGATTTTCTAATCTTTTAAAAAGTTGTTTTATCAATCGGATTCTACATACTATTTTCTTCTGGAGGATCAATGCATAAGTAAATACGACCGAAGTGCTATATTTAAGGCTGTAAAAACTCTTCTATCCAGATCGAACGGGTTAGTGTCACGTTTCGAACGATTTATGACGCTGTATGAAGCATCTTGTCTGATTATGCTATCAGAGAACTAAAAAAGAAGAACTCCATGATAGTATGATAGAATAAAAACAAGTGAAAGAATAAAAAATAGGTCTTGAATGTTTAGAAAGATATAAGGAATAAAGTAATGCATGTTGATTGAGAATATATGAGCAAATCTTCCAAACCGTCACACTTTTTGTGTCACAAACGAGGCAAAAATTTTTTTTTGGAGCACACCTGTCGCACAATTTTTTTCTCAATAGAAACAACAGTTGAACAAGCCAAAGCGGGTTTGTGACAACCTTTTTCTCAACATTTTCAATAAAAAGTGATTTTTTTTAACTCAGAAAAGTGCTGAAAAATGACCCTTTTTCAAATGCCAGCCATTTTGTCAAAAAAAATAATACAAAAATTTTAAAAAAAGAAAATTAAACTAGAAATCGTAAGCTTTAATATGCCTTTTTGAAAGATGAAAAATATTAATTTCTCGAAAAGTTACGTGGATTTGAAAATAAGCTTAAAATTCATAAAATACTAAAAAATGCTAAAAAATGACATTTTTCAAATAC
>JAPYZP010002188.1:0-14096 GCA_030522985.1 Torymus sinensis
GAGAGAGAGAGAGAGAGAGAGAGAGAGCGAGGGGGAGGAGGCACTCTGTCCCTCTCTGTTTTATCAACCGGCTCCGCGTGCGAGCTTTCGCGCACCTGCGCGCAAGTTCGGCGCTCCCGGCCTTTGCTCGCGCGGCATACACTTATACTTCTTACACCTATAGGCGGCTCGACATTTTCATTTTCCTCTTGCGCGGACACTCGCTCGCGTTAACTCTTGCGGGGAACGTGTGTGTGTCGTCCCGTGTATAACCTAATATACTTGTATACATATATATCATACACATACGATACGCGCGCGTCTGTCGTAAATAATTTCGCTAATCCGGGTTATGGCCGGTGCGTGCTCCAGGCGCCGCGCCGCGAGAAGCAGCAGCCGCCAGCAGGTCGAGCCCGACGACGAGGAGGAGCAGCAGCCGACGCAGCAGCAGCAGCAGCAGCATCGCCGGCTTCGTCGCGACGGAGAGCCGGGGACGAGGACGAGGAGGGCCGGAGGTGGAGGAGGCGAGCCTCGCCGCTCCCGGCGCCGCCAAAATGGAAGTGCAGAGCGTGCACAGCAGTACCAGCGATATAAATAGTGAGGAGGCCGCCAAGACTGAGCGTAAGTCTGATCATCCGCTCCTCTTCTCTTCTCTTCTCTTCTCTTCTCTTCTCTTCTCTTTCTCATAATAGTATAGCCGCGATCATTCCCTTCCCATGCTTTCGCCAACGCGCGACCGACCTACCGGATCTTTCGAGAGCAATTCGAATCGCGTTCGTTCAAGTGGTAAAGCAGTCGGTGGGGGGCCAACCGGCCAAGTCAACAGAGACGGACGGAGACTATTAACGAGTACACGTGATCCGGAAGCTGCTGTCTCTCCATCTCCCTCGCTTCAAAACTTTTCGAATACGCGCGCGGACGTGCGATATAAGTACCTATCTATATATTATGCCGCGAAAGTCGCGGTTTGCGAGGGACCGATTGTTTGGTAAAGATGTTTTCATCGCGAGGAATTTCGCGTGCGCGCCGCGATGCGGACGCGTGTGACCGGCGCGCTTTCCTAATCTTTTGCTCAATCTTCCAAGTTACGGAGTATTATTTTAAAAAGTGACTCACGAGGGTACGAATTTTTCAGAATAGGAATTTATAGCGCGATGGCAACGAGTCCGTTGGGCAGCACCGAAACTATATCAATGAAAAATCATTAACTTATTTCCCAAAATTTATCTTATGGCTCTTCCAAGTATTTCAACTATATATAATAAATATTCCACGTAATAGTACAAAATATTTTAATAACAACGGTTTCGCGTTTTTAACAACGATCAATGATAAAAATGATGTGAATATTAAATATAAACTATATAGGATGTTGTTTACTCGCAGTCGTCGAAGTAAATTTCCCTTCAAAGATATCAACACAAGATTAGTTTACTACAATAACAAAAGCATACACGTATTTATTGTAAATAAAAATATTAAAAGAAATCTTACTGGCGCAGAACATTGTTACGAAAAATGTTATATTTTATTTATTCAATCAATTAAAATTTAATTAACTTAACATATCAAAATGATAAATATAAATTGCGCTAAATAATTTTTATATTATTTTCACTGCGTGTTTTATGTAAAATTTGACTAATGTATATTTCAACATTAGTGCCTGATGAAAAAAGGAGTTAATAAAAATCAGTTTGATTATTTCAAGACAGTGCTGAATTGGAACAGTAGTTTATTTTGGATGCAGTTGAATGCATTTATAAAAGAACAAACTGATGAACTATTTATTATACTGAGAAGGATACTTTATTATGCTAATTATTCACGAGTTATGGAAATTCGGATTAAATTTAAATGTAGATAAATAAATATAAATAAAAATTAATCTCATTTTTTTTTTTGTCATTATTTTAAACAAGTGTAACTATTTAAATGTAGTGATTATAAAAGATTGATTTTGCTTATTAAAGTATACATAATGTTTTTGCAACGAATACCCTCATACTTCATTAATTTGCTATAAAACTTTTATTTTATTATTTATTCTTAAACTAATTTGTCTACTAAGTACTTTTGAAATTGGAGTGAATAATCTTGGCTCTTGACAAATTTAAGGCTCATGTCTTACCTTTTGTTTGTCTCTAAATGTGCAGGGAACATAGATAACATCTTTGATACTTCTTTCTTTGTTGTTTTGCTTGTCCAGTGACCTGTGACCTTCACGTCTGGTCCTAAATTCTACACATGTACCTATCTATCTTACTACTTGTTTATTTATGGATTCAATAGTTTGGAATATAGCACAGGTTTATCATATAATAATAAGGCAGTTGTGGTAAACAAAAAAGTTTATATAGTATTGTTAAATGATAATAAAGCAATTGTGGTAAACAACAAATTTTGAGCAGTATTGTTAAATTATGGAATAAACAATATTCATTTGAATTCTTAACAACATTCGATTTATTATGTATTAATATAAAATTGAGATTAGTAGCTTTTAAATTAGTTTTCCTTTATTGGGATTTAATGTTAATACTCGTGAGAGTTATTATAATAGGTAATGCAAATTTTATTGTAAAATTATAATATAAGCTATTAAATTTTTTTTTCTAAAAAGCACGTATCTTCCTTTTCATCTGTGTTTGAATAAAAAAAATTTACATCTTCTCACGTTATCTTGTTCCATTCATTGAGTTTAATTAGTACCTACATATAGTGTACTGTTATAATTGAAATAACGTGACTCATTACCCCTCCGATTCATTACTCTGCTATTTCAAATATATTCTTGTAATCAATATTTTATGTAATTTAATATATTGATATTTATTATTAATTCTAGATGTAATTATCCCTCGGAAAAAGAGGATATGTCTTGTTGGAGAAGCCAGCAAGGATCCTGGTCTGGGCACTGCAGCTCAGCAGTTTAGTGTCCCTGTTCTCAAGTCTGAAACTGGTGTAGAATATATAGAGGATACAACCTATTGCACTTATTTTATACTCCAAAAGTTTGAAGGAATTGAATATGACCTGTTACACAAAAGTGCGCACAGGTAAAATTAGTTCATTTTATATTCACTATTACATATTAATGAGGAAACAGTTCTTAATATGTAATAAAAAAACTTTCACCTGTATCACTTTTTGCAACTTATGTAAGTAAATATTTTCACTTTTTAGGATTTTGGGGCCGACAGCTTTGTTACAGCTGGCGGAGAAGAAAGAATCCCTACCTAGTATTAATCGACCAATGTATACACAAGCTATGTTAGGTACAGCTGTTGTATTCACAGGATTAAGGAAAAAGGAAGAACTGGTAAGATAAATAATTTTTCTGTAAATACAAAATTAAACTATAAAATTGTGAGAAAATAGTCAATTCTTAACTTTTTAATAATTTTTATTTTTTTTATTCTATTATAATATTATTAGATTCAACTATAAAGCCAATTTTGAGATTTTTTTTGAAGATATTACAATTTTAGCAAAGTATTTTTTGTATGAGAATTTTTTTGTTCAGCACTACACTTTCATACATAAATTTGATATAAAATGTTTTACTTATAATTTTCTTTCTCAAGTTTATAGAGTATTTGCATATAATATTTATAATTTACTTTTATAGACTAAGCTCATCAACATGATTCATCATATGGGCGGCAGTATCAAAAAAGAAATGAGTACAAAAGTAACACATCTCATTGCAAATTGCTGTGGAGGTGAAAAATATAGATATGCTGTTACATTTAGAGTGCCTATCATGTCTGTAAATTGGGTGACTGCACTTTGGGAAGCAAGAGATGATATCTCCAGCTACAGTAGTAATGAAGATTCGGTGAGTCAAATTTCTTTTCTTATTTTTTACTTGTATGATTGATCAAGACAGGAAATGCATCTATATTTAGTTATTTATAACACAATACAAATTTAGAATGAATGTGACGTCAATCAAGCAATCATATTATAGGTTGCTACTTTCAAGTTGAAGCCATTTGTGGGTGCTCGAGTGTGTTTCTTTGGTTTTCCTGAAGATGAAAAGAGGCACATGTGTGAGGTGTTACAGCAGCAAGGAGGAGAGCCTACCGAGATAAGCGATCCAAATTGCACCCATGTGGTAAGCATTAACCAGATTTTTTAGCACAATTCTCACATGAGGCAATGATTAGTAATCGAGTTTGCAACCTATAAATTCTTCTTTAAATGCAATCTTTGGCACATTTTTAATTTATTTTACAAATTCAAGATCAGAACCCTCTTGAATATTTATATTTTTATAAAATATTCATTGCAATTTAGGAATAAAACAAATCATGATAATTGTTGAATAATATTTATAAATTTAGTTATAGTACATTACGATATTAGTGGCATAAGTCGTACTTTACGGCACGGGGTGTATAAGCGCCCGAGCGTAACGAGTGCGCTTAACGCCGTGCCATAATGAACGACTTATGACACGTGTATCGAACACTATTTTATAGCACTGACTGCATAAATCCGCCATTTCACGCCTATCCGTGCCATTAGCAGTCCATTTTTGCACCATGCAGTATCGCCCGAGCGATAGCGAGGCTATAAACTTATTTATAAAATGATTTATTTGAAACTGTGATTCATCCAACGCATATTTCTATGATTTATACAATTTGTTATTTATTGTTAAAGATTGCATACTTAAATGAAGTTTAACTGTAACAATTGAAATTTAATAGTTTCCGATCTTGAATTACATAGAAACCTATATTTTATTCACCTTCTATTCAAGCTTTATAAATCAATTTTTTTTCTTTTTTTTTTTTATAAATCATCATTTCTGCTTCATAAACACGCTTAGGTGACAGATTTGGGAAAGCATCGTTATAGGATAACTGACAACACAAAAAAGCCGCTACCACTATTTCAAATTCCCAATGATTCTCTTCATATTGAATTAGACCTTATGAACAACAAATCCTTACCGTATTCCTTCACATATTACGATCCATACACCAACACTATACCTACACCCGCCAAATCGATTTTTGCGTCGCGTTTGCTCAGTATTGGTAAACGTAAACACCAAGATGAAAATAAAGCAATACAAGAAAATGTAAGTCAAGACTCGGCTATTTGCATGGACATTTCAAATGATCTACGCGGCTCCTCCCCGGAGTCTGTGATCATGACATTCGAGGAAATCAATGATGAAGATGGAGAAGACACGCAAAATTCTAGTATTGAAGAATTTTCAGAAATAGAATCTAACGACGTTGGTTCTATGAACATAGATTCTGTATTTGAAAATGAAAGAAAAATGAGAAATTCTCTGTCATTGATCGCAAAGTTCGAACGAAACAAAATTGCGAATCGCAAAACTCCACTTAAGACCACTCGTTCATGTTCAATCGTTGCTTTTTCAAGCAGCAAGAAAGTTCTGACGCCTCGGCGTTATATCAAGTGGAAGAGATCGTCGTCGTGCAACGCGATGTCCAAACAACTGAACACCAGCTCCAGTGAACCAAAATTGCGCTCGCATATGACGAAGAGACACAGCTTCCCTGCTGTTGGTAGTTTCTATTGCGACTCGGGTAACACTAACACCGACAACCACACTGAAACTGACACTAAAAAACGACGCAAAAGCTCAAAAACTTTTTCGAAGGCTCTAAAACAAAGCTCGGCTATATTTTCAAAAATCAGTGAGATCGTTTTTCCCTCCACTTTTAAGCAGTACATGCCGGTGACGCCGTGCCATCCGCCGCGTAGAGAGGATGATACCCTTACTCGGCAGAAATATACTCCGCTCCCAAGTCCTTTACCTGTACCAGCTAAGATGGCGAGATTAGGTTCAGATACCGACTGCAAAGTAAGAGTTAAACAGCATCAGCAGCAAGAAGAACAAAAGCGCCAACAAGAGCAGCAGAATCAGTCAACTACTAAGACTCCATTAATGCAACGATCTCACAGAGCAAAAAGCATGAGATATTTTAAGGGGACACCAAAGAAGTCATTTCTAGTGGTACAAAATTTATAGAAAATTACTTATTGATGAGATACTACTGATAATTGTTTTGCTTATTTTCTGTAAAGTCAAGGAAACCTAAACACCTACATACAATTTCTTTTGAATATTTTAAATCTACGTATTAATTTATGCATCTTAAGTTTTTTTGAAAAAAATAAATATTAATGCAACTTTTTTAATTTTAAACTAGTTTTAAATTATTTATATTCTTATACATTCATTTACGTAGTTTTAAATTCAATATTAAAAAAAAAAAGAAAAATAAGCAAGTTCAGTGGAATCTCCATAAGTGTTAATGTGGCAAAAATATGCGAAATAATGAGGAAAATTTTGGAAATCGGTTGTTTTTAAATGTTGTACTAAGATGTAAATCTGATTAGATAAAAATGACTTCGGGATAATGGTGTATTTATTGTTACAAAATTTCGTCGTGATCGTCGTCACATGTGCGGTTGCGGGTTTGTGTAATAAAAACATAACAATTCCTTTATCTTTGAAAACATCCTAGTCCTTGTTCCTATAAAGCCTTTTCCATCAATATGCAAATGTAATTGTTTTTCGTCTGCCTTATGTTCAGTTTTTACATTGAAATTTAATGTAATAATAGTTTATAATATTCGACAATTATTTTTAGGTTGTAGACGAGTCTAACGTAAACGCGTTACCTGATCTTGCATCTGCAAGAGCACATATAGTTAAAGCTGAGTGGTTCTGGACTTCTGTACAAAATGAAGGCGCAGCAGATGAAAAAGAGTACCTGTTTGAAGATGTAAGTTGTAGTTTAATGATTTTTTTACGTTAAGTAGATACACTTAATGTTTCAATATTGAAATATCTTAAGCATAAATCCGCGTTGTTAAAATTACGAAATATTATCAAAAAGATTGAAAAAAAAAAAACAAAAACAATGAATTAACTTATACAAAACTTTCTGTTGTTATCAAATATTAGTATTTGGAGTCAGTCATGTCACCCTCTGCTTCGATGCGCCGGGATAGCCAGGCTGCGACGCCGACGACGACGGCGTCGACACGACGAAAACGCAAAAGATTTGCGGAAACACTATCAAGCCTAGTGCAAAACGGCGCGGACTCGCCTGCGTTACACAAGAGGCGTTCGAGTATAAGCGATGCCGGTCACTTGAGCGTTAGTGGTAGCTTTCTCGATTGTACTGCAAGTCCAGATAAGCTTGATGGTGAGTTTACCAAATGATTATCCAGTTTTTATCTAACACCATTGAAAACTGTTTGTTGTCTTTGTGTTGTATTTTTACATAAGGGACATGTCGAAGCCTATATGAAATTAAAAACTTACCGACATTTATATATATATCCCATTTTATTTTTTTAAATTTTACTTCTGCTAATTATTATTTTTATGATATATTTATTTGTAATAGCTCCGACATCTCTTTTTAAGTGCTCTTTTTATGTAAATTTCTTTTATTAATGCTAACACGTCTTCCTTTGGCTTATGGTTCATTTAAATTGATTGCTTTTGTGCTGTTCGATATATCATTTTTATATAATTTAACTCTTTCAATCTACATTGTTCTTTGTGCTAATATTTCAAGTAAGTGATTCATAAATGACTTTATTAATGAAGTTTATTATTTCTATGATAACCACAATTCATAAAATTATTTTATTTTTAGAATTTAATGCATACATTATAAAATATTTAACATGACAAAGTAGCTTTGTTATATTATTCAATTTTTTATTGTGGATTTTTTTTTACTATTTTGAGATTCGAAAACTAGAATCTACATTTTTATTTATGCCACTCTGACCTTAGAATCACAATTTCGATATGATTTTTCGGCGCTCGTGATAAATAATCTACTTGCGCACCCGTTTCGAAAAGTACTATTAAAGAATTAAATTTATTACCTACTAAATGCCTGCATTTTTAATTTGTAAACTGAAAATAAATAATTTAAAAAAACTGGTTTTTATTTGTAATTATTAACCATAACATGAACCATATAAAAAGGGAGACTCAAAATAAAATGAACATTGGTAAATAACAGATATTCCAGAGGTAGAGGCTGTGAACGTGGAATCCACTAGGAAAAATCTTTCTCCACGCCATCAAGTCTTCTTAGAGCTTCTGCAAACGGAGTCAAATTATGTGGGGATTCTCAGCACTATAATGACTGTGAGTTTTCCTACTCTATGAGAAGAAATATAAAGTTTTGAATTATAGCTACACAAGTGATTTTATAATTATTTGATAATTTTCCATGCAGCTATTTAAATCACCTTTAGAAGATCTCATAGAGACTTGTGGTGAATTATTAAACAGCACAGAGGCCAAAATAATTTTTGGAAATTTTCCGCCTATTTATGAAGTTCATAGCAAGATGTTGGAAGAACTGCGATATTGTGCAGTACATTGGTCCGAAGAAAATAGCATAGGTAATATATTCCTAAAATTCGCAGCAGATTTGGTGAAGGCGTATCCTCCTTACGTGAATTTCTTTGAAAATACAAAGGAAATGCTCGATCAATGCGACCAAAATAAGCCACGTTTTCATGCTTTTCTGAAAATCTGCCAGACTAAACCTGAATGTGGTCGACAAAGTTTAAAGGAGTTGTTGATAAAACCCGTGCAACGCCTTCCCAGTATTAGTTTATTGTTAAATGGTAAGTTAATAGACACTCGCGTATTTGATTTTACTTATGTAGTTATACTCGTACATATAGTATACAAATATTTTATAAAAAAAAATATTAAGAAATTACAAGGATATTAAAAAACTTTACTGTTTTTTAGATATCCTAAAGCATACCCATAAGAGTAATCCGGATCACAGTGCCTTGGAGAAGTCGTTAAATAGCATTAAGGAAGTTATGACGTATATCAACGAAGATAAACGAAAGACTGAGGGTCAACTCGCAATGTTCGATATATTTAATGAGATCGACAATTGTCCGCCGCATCTGGTGTCCTCGCACCGCTCGTTCATCGGCAAATGCGACGTGCAGGAATTAAGCGAGGGTCTGAGCGGTCGTGGCGATCACCTCGTTCTCTTCTTGTTCACGGATACTCTTGAAATTTGCAAGAAGCGATCGAAAGCGTTTAACTCAATGAAGAGTCCAAATACTGTTAACGGTTTGCACTCTGTGAAAATGAGTCAGGGCAAACCTTATAAGCATATCAAAATGTTGTCGTTAAGTACAGTTAAGAAGGTTGTAGATATTCGAGAAACCGATGGTGAGTTAATTTTATTATTAAACATTTTAATTTCATGCTTTGTAGCATAACTGATCGATTAAGATTTGATTCGTCTTAAATTTAATATTTGCAAAGAAATCAAATTTAATTTGATTCAGAAGTAATATATCAGCGTAAATTTTGAACCTATCGACAAAATATATTCATTTGAACATTAACATTTACTTCTGTTTTTCCTTTTGATTATAGAATGTCGAAATGTATTTGCTTTAATGGTTCGGAGTAATCAAGAAATGAAAGAAAAGTTGTATTCTTTCACAATCACTGACGAGGAGGTGAATAAAACAAATTACCTACGATCATTGTGTCGACAAATGGCGAATACTGTTTGTAAACCTGATGCGGTAAATTTCAAATTTATTCTGTTTTCGTTTTTAATAATTAAATAAAATTATCATAATTCAAGTAAGAACATTTTTATGCTATAGGACACATTTCTACTCACGGTCGACTCTCATCAACTTGAAATTGATACTAGTGATGTAGCTTTAGGAACTTTAAGTAAAGCATTTAAGTAAGTACTGATTTTGCACGTTATTAAAAGTAGCTAGAAGATTTTGGTATAATATATTAATTTATTGCGCCCAGTGAGTTGGAAAATATAAAAAGCGTAATTAAACTTGGATTTGTAATGGTATTACTGTAGAAACAATAAATAACTAATAGAACTCTTAATCAATTGCTTCCATTTTGGAGCAAGAAATACTACTATTTACAAACTTCTAAAATCAATTATCACTACTTCTTTCAAATAAACAAGACTTAAAATGTTTCTATATTTTGAATAATAATTTAATTTTGTACCTTTAGAATAATATAAGTATTTTATAATAGAGATATAATGCATGAAAACAAACAATAATGGGGCGATGATACGTTTGGTTACAGGAGTCTATTTCATAATTTTTACCTGGAGTATATGGACCCGTATGTGTTCCTACTCAATAGCATGTGTGAAACTACGTTACATGTCCCACTACCGTCAGTTTCCGCACCAGGCTGTTTAAAACTTTTTTTTACAAGCTTCTGTCCAATTTCCTCACCCCATCTGCTTTGTAGAATCCATAATTAACCCATTTAATAAAATTAAAAAGTTTGAGTGGCTTTGGTAGTGGTATGGTCAGTTCAAGAAATCATTGCTTCAAATTTAATTGATTTAATTAACTCTTCTTTAATAATTATAGTAGCTTGAATTATAAATATTTATTATCTAAATTTTTACTACTACTATTGGTTTCAAATAAATGTTTGCATGATCAAAGAAAAATTTTAATAAAATTAGTCAGTTTTTATGATCATTCTTGTTATGTTTTACTAAAATTAATAAAATATAAAAAGTATCAAGTTTTTTGGATTGATTATATTTTCTTATATTGGATTAAACTTGAACTGGCTTTGTGCATTTTGAAACTCGTTATTCAGTTATTTTGCTGCAAACATCCTTTTGTTTGTGAAAAAAACTTTTTTATCTTCTTTGAAGTATTTTCAATTATACAACTAATAATGAATTGTATTTGTTACACATTATTCACTTTATTGTTAGAATACATCAATAATACTAGATTTTTCAGAAGACTTCAATTATTACTTATATTATTACCATAACATATATTAATTGTATTTTTATCGATAGTGTTATCTATACATGCAATACTATAAAACGAAGAGTTTTGTATAAAATATTCAAATTCTTTAATATAATTATATCAAATTTTAATTTTTTAAGCACTAAATCGGGTAAGAGACAATATAAATAATTATTTTACATTTTCAAGGAAGATAGTAAAGTTTCATGTTTGCATTGATCACTATATCAGTATTTAAACTCTTTAATATAGCACTAATTCCATGTTACCTGTGTCGCAGGTTCGCGTCGCGCACAAGGATGAAGGTCGGTCGAGCGTTTAGCTTTAATAAAACACCGAGCAAGCTGAAACGCGCCATGTCAACGATGATGTCGCCGTTTGGCTCGACGACGAGCCTGACCCCAACGAGCCAACAACTTGCCCAAATGAGGCTCGCCAGCTGCAACAATATTAACGTTAGTTAAAGAAAATATCTCCATCTTCCACGCATGTAGTAATTGAGAGTGTAATTTCTAGCTTCATCTGTTGCTAACTTTTTCCTCTTGGTTTAGAAGAAGGCTAGATAGAGAAGGCTGCATAAGGAGACATGACTCGTGTCGGATTTTTAATTTGAGATATAAATTTGTATTACTATTTGAACGATAATTAGCATCCGATGCAAGTAAAATATTCCTTTTCACTATTTGATGATTGATACTCGTTGCGATGTTGCCTTTAGATACATATACTACTTATAAATTGTTATATTTCTTTATTGCTGATGAGCTTATAAACTGGCCTGTAGTGTATTATGAATGAACTTAAAATTAAATGAAACGAAATTCAATCTGATAAGTTTGTACGGAAGATTCTGAGAGATTCGTTCAAAGTGCATGAAAAGTCACGTTTCAAAAGCATATAACTAATACTCTGCTTCTCTAAAATGAGAAATAATTATTTTATGCGATGCTTACGTTAACAGCTAATGAGTTTAAATAATACAACTATTATTTTTTGATTTCTAAGTTTTATGCAGAGTTTTAGGTTTTACTTTTTTAACGACCTTTCATGCATTCTTATAAGTAAATGATTACGCAATATCAATTCTCTTAAAAAAATGATATTATCATTTAATGAGCGTGTTTTTTTGTACACATGCCTTTATATGAAAATGTGGAAGGATATTTGTACGTTACTAAGTAAGTATAATTTGAATGTCCAATCACATGAATGTTGATATTCATTTCACCATAGTGAGTCAAACCGGGGAATTTTGACTTGCAAAGCCTTTAATTGGTTTTCTTTTCTTTCGTTCTTTATTGCAATTTTTGAAATAATTATTTCACGTAGTATTTCGACTGGCTCAAAATACTTCGTGGGTCTTCTCAAGTATATTAGAATTGAGAAAATACTAAGTTTCAGATAGCATAGTTAAAATTTATAAACAATTTCACGCTAACTACATTGTAGTTAAAATTGCGCATAATCTTTTAATGTCTAAATTGAAAAGAAGATAGTTTTGAATGCTACAATGATTTTTTCTTTTTTATTAAAGAACGATTGAACACTTTATTATGCTCAGTGTACTTTAGTGTGATGAAGCCGAAAGTTTATGATTGTAAAGTCTGAATTATATTTTTATTGCGTGTCTAACACGCTAATGCAATTCCTTAAGTTTTGTGATTTTTTTCTGAACCATTGAGCATGCTATATGAATAAAGATAATTCTTTACTTTATTGAAATATATTACACAATATTGCAAAAAACTGTTTTTAATATTATTTTGTTTTTTTGTTTTTTTTTGTTATTCTTTTTATTTGGTGTTGCTGGTGTGATATTAACGAAAAATATATACTTAAGAATTTACTGAGCGAATTTCTTTATTTATATCCACTAATTTATCTAAACTACTTATAATTATTTAGTGTTTTTTGAAACATCAAAAAATTATTATTATTCATAGTTATAATATAAAATGTTATCGTGACAAGTGTGCATGCGGTGTTACCCTAAATTCCATTAATATTTAATAACATAGACACTCTTTTTACTCGATATTAAAAAAAAATAATTTGGATTTATAAATAGAAATTGAGATATTTTGATTTAAGCTTAATTATAATTTATACATAAATATAATTTACACAAAATTTCAGTAATATTTTTCGTAAAGAAATCAAATTTGTTTAATAGATGTGTTCTGTTACCTAAAAAGTATTTTGTTAAATAGAGTATCAAGAAGTGTCCGTGTTCGTTTATCTGTAAACCTCTCTCGTCTAAGTGTGGACTACTACTTTGTGTGTCTTTCCAGGAATTGGGCAACGGTGGTTCGGGTTCGCCGTCGCGAGACGAGGTTCTCGTAGCGCCGATGTCGGTCCAGCCGACGCGCAAAGCCAAATGCAGTACTCTCAGTATGGCCTCGCTCCGAAGGTTGTAACTTGCACCCACGCATACGTGTACAAATGCGAAAATGCTAACGAAACATACTCGTCCAATCTTACACTCTTCCTTCGCTCAAATACGTACATTATACATAAAGTGTGTTTAACTACTCTCTCTCCCGCTTCATTACCTCTTGTTTTCATGTCGAGTATTTTAACCCACATTGTCGTCCTTATTTCTATGTCATTGTAACATATGCGTATATTGTTCCGTACCGTTTTACAGTATGTCCTGTAACCAGAAAGCAAAGACAATGTCGTCTCAATTCACTGAATGTCATTTAGCAAAATCATATTATATCTACAACTTTGCAATATAATAACTTGTTTCCCATTGAATGACATTCAACGAATTGTCAAATTAAAGACTTTAGAAATTTGTTATTGCTTTCTGGCTCCGTCGACTTTTCTTCGTATAATTATAGTCGTTGATAATTCAGGAAGGAAGAACTGAGATATATTTGAATTCACTCTCGTAAATTACTGAGAATCAGTATTTTATTTGTAATACTACTCAGCACAAATTGCGTTTATGCTTTTAAATTTGGAATATTAACAAATTTAATTAAATGGAAAATAGTATTTTACATCTTGAATAAAGTTAAAATTATTTTTAATCATAATTAATTACATATATTTGTCGTACACATTATACTTCACTTCATCAATTGTTTACATTATTATTCAAATTTACAATTTTAAGTAAGTTCCTTTAGAGTATTTAATTACTAATTGAATATAAGTGTTGTATTTTAATAGAATAGATGTAGATCAACCCTTATGGCGAATCAAATCTTCCTTTCTAAATGGACGTGAAAGAGATATATATATATATATATATTTTCTTTTATATTATATAT
>JAPYZP010002189.1:0-15345 GCA_030522985.1 Torymus sinensis
CATACGGCGTGTCTTAGCGCCCTCGCTGCGCTCGGGCGCTAACTACACGCCGTGTAATAATGGGCCGCTTAAGTCACACGTATCGTAATATACTATTAGCAAATTTTAAAAAGTATTAGTGCCGGGCAAGACGGTACGGGCAAAACGACACTATGCAAATAACGAGGAAAGCTGATCGTGGCAGTTGGAGCCGAGAGTTACTTGTATAAAAGCGACAGAGATAAACCACAAGAGGAATTGTTATTATTACTATTGCTGCACGCCATTGAAAGGCTCTTTATGTTATTTGTGTGACTTGAGAAAAAATGAAAGGTGTGTTTCATCTTGCCCGGCTGGTTTTTCGAGCCGAAAAAAACTACCTTCGTGTTTCTTGTTATGCAGAATTTTATTAATCCTATTTTTGCTTAGATAGTTTTATATTATTTTTTGTTATTATAAATCGTTGAAGAATATGGATATTATTTTTAAATATTTTCTTTTTGTTTTTATTGTTTATCAATATTTTTCCTTAGGTGTTTTCCGGGCTTCCCCTATAATAAAACAAAGGTCTGGTATCATTTCCGATCAGATCTGATCAAAATTCATTGAGATAATCGGATTGTTACTTGATCGCATGTATACGTACAGACATAGGTACCTAGAGTTTTAGAAAATAGTTTTTATATTGTAAATTTTCAGAATTTTAAGTGATACAATTTTCACTCTGGCGAAAATATAATGCTCTCTCTCGATAAGCGCTCGTGGCTAAAAAGGCCTATAGTGTCAAATATCCATTTTCAATTGAAATTCATTACAATCTTTCTGTTACATTCATCGATTCAATGCGAACGTCTTCTTTTATAGCATTCAACAAAAATCAACCCATTCCCAACTTCCAGATTTTTAAAGGCACATATATATTGCCGGCAGCGACAGTCGCAGCCACTCCGTTAAATTATAAAGCGCCGCACGCGAGTGTCGCGATTCACGCGCCCGATTTCCCTCAAACCGCCGCATCGCCGGAGGGTTGACGCCTTAAGGTTATATGCGTTCATGGGTGCATTAAAGGCGGCCTCCCGGCGGATGACACTGCACTTCGGGTGTCGGGGAACCGAAAGTACACTGCCATTCAATTAGACGCTCGATTAATTAATCGCCGCGAGGGAGAAGGGAGTATATAGGGTTAGGCGCGTCGTCGTCTTGCGGTCAAGACACTCGTAATTCCGCGGCTGTCTCTCTCTCTCTCTCTCTCTCTCTCTCTCTCTCTCTCTCTCTCTCTCTCTCTCTCTCTCTATCTTTCTCTTCTCTCTCTCTCTCTATATATATATATATATATATATATATAGGTAGTCGATTGTCTTCGAGAGATTTCGCACTCCGTTTCGTCATTGAGCCTCACAGTGTATATGTATATATAGGGGAGTAGGAAGTCCTCTCGCTTCGCATTAAACTTGGATTTGCATAACCCGGGACATTAACTGTGTCTTTGCAAGTTCGGAGTATGGCGGATGTAATATAGCCATATAATGTGTATTAGTTTGTGAAATACTTTGAATTTTGAGAAATTTTTGTTAATAATATATAAAGCGTATAATAATGTAGAAAATCCATCTTTAATAATAATGATAAAAATACTTTTAAGAATCATATATGAGATCGAACAGAGCTGTATCCGCGCTTATTGCTTATACTAAATTTAATGTTTAAAAGTTCTTTATTGAACCGAAAAAATCACTTATTACAGTGTTTCAGTATTATAGTTTTATTCATATATGAGGCGTTTCACGTTAATTCTCCAAGCGCGGTTTTTTCTCAGTTTTCCGATAATGTTATGAGTTTTCCAAAATTAATTTGAACACGAACTGAAAACAGCGCGATTCCGCGCCTCGCTTGGAGAGTTGGCGTGAAACGCCTCATATCTGAACAAATCAATCGAAATAAATTAAAATTTGTTTTTCAAATAAATACACTCTTTGAATTTTGCAATTTTATAATACAGATTTCAATAAACTTTGTCTGAAGCAATGTGATGTAATTTGAATAATATCTCATTTCAACACGCTGACAATGAGAGCCATGTTTTAAGTTTCATTGTTTTTCAATTTGCAAATAATTTGGTGAATTTCAAATTAAAATAGCATTACATTACTTATATTATATATTGAAAGAAAACACCGACTTGTTTACATGTTTTTAAATAATAAATTCTCTGAATATAATACCAGCACAATTTCGGAAACAGATATATATATAAATTGAGACATTAAAATTTGATCGCAATTTATAAAATAACATAAATTTTAAAGTAAATTAAAAATAAAAGTATTCATTTACTTGTATTAAAACTAACTCAATCAAATGCTATTCGCGAACGTCATACGCGTTAAAGCATATTATCATTAAATTTATCGTCCATAAAACAAAATAATTGATTGGATGAAATTATCAATTGAGAAAAACCGACCAGCATTAACTATTTTAAATATATGTCAAATCGGGGCCGATAACTATAGAGTATTAAAAAATTCAAACTGCCTAGTTATATATACCGAATTAAAGTTAAAAGATTTTATTGAATATTCAATATTATTCTAGTTTACGTAAAATGTATTCAACATTGTCGTTGATACTTACTTTTCTGTACCAAATATTTTTGAACTCCACAAGCTATAGAAAAATTTATTGCTAATTAGTTTCCAATAAGTATAAGGAAAAAGAAGAAGTTCAATCCCAACCAACAACTATAATGTCCCATTCATTCACATTTACACTCGTCCTCATAAGAACGTTTATCCCTTTAAAAATTCCTTAAATTGTCTGGAGACTCTTGTTCACCCGCGCGTGGCTTAATTATATCTTTTTTCCGCGCATTCGCGAGGAAATCCACGTGGCGTGGTTGACAAGAGGCTCGTGCAGCGCACGCGCCAGTCATTTTGAAAGAGCGCCTCGAGGATTTCCGGAACAATGCGGACCTCGCGCGCGGACTCGAGCGAGCGAGCCAGCCTGATAAATGACGGGAAATCGAATAAGGCAGGGAGCGAGCACGCGAGAGAGAGAGAGAGAGAGAGAGAGAGAAAAGCCTATCTCTCCATTCGACGATTAATTGTTACGCGAGAGAAAGCGCTCACTCGCCGGCGGGCCGGCTCTAAAAGTTTAATTGAGCGTGAGTAATATTCGCGGCGGGGGCGGGAGAGGGAGAGAAAGAGAATTTCCATGCGGTGACGGCTTTATTCGCGAGGCGCGCGCGTGAATGCCGAAATCGCCTTTTAATCGTCTCTCCTGCGAGCGTCGTCGTTTTCTCTCGCATTTCTTCTTCTGCTGAAGGAAGCCGCTGAAAGATCAACGCCGTCGAACGAGCGAGTGTGCGAAAGGATAAAGGGACGAAAAATCATCTCCAGCACTCGCGCTGAGAGAGGCGTAAAACTCCTTGAGACAAAAGGAGTAGAGTCGAGAAAGGATAAGGGGAAGAGAGAGAGCCTTAATCGTTCCATCTCTCTGGTCTGTGGGTGGGCGGAAATCAAAAGTCGAAAGAGCGTGAAAGACGAAATTTCTGGAAAATTCAATTATATATTTTACGTCTTCAAAGTTTTTAGTACATAGTTAATATTTCTTACAAAATTAAAATAGAAGTTCATGTCACTTCTGTTCTCAACGTCGAGCTGACATTACGTCCCCCTAGCCCCAGCTTTTTCCCTGGTCTACAAACTTTAATAACGGGTGATCGCAATGACCACTAATCAAAAAATAGATTGGTTCGGCAGGCAGATTGCCGATTGAGCGTTAAAAAATACTTCCTGTGTGACGATAGAAAAAACTCAACGCTATGTAGTGGATTTTCTCATTTTTTAAATTAAGAATTTTGTACTAAGCTCAGCCAACTTCTGCCGTCGCCGCTGCTGTCAGCCGGGAGGCTGATCTGCACCAGTCGCATCGTCTTGTGTCCCTCTCCAATGATTTCCTTGATGTCGGTGCCGGGTGGTAGGACTATGGTATTACCATCTTCGTCTTGGTAGCCATATACCTCTTCGACTTCGTCGGCCTCTTCCGTTTTACACTCCAGTACTTCGGCCTCTTCGAAGCTCATCTGAAATTTATCAACGTTATTGTATTAATTATTATTTTTACACAAATTATAAATATAAACGGAATATATCTTTAGGATTCATTTAAATTATAAATTTCTTTATTAATTTCAAATTTTTACTATGAAATATAGATGTTTGAATCTATATATGAAATTGTAGGAAGTTAGATTTAATTGTATAACATATCAAGGAGCGCGAGAGCACTCCGAAGGCAAGCGTGTGTACGATAACATTTTCTTTACAAACCTCTCCATCAACCAGCTGATTCATGTCTTCGCCCGCAATATCACCTTCAAGACTTATTACATTTTGTTCGTCTCCATCTTGTATAATTACGTGGTCTTTAAGATTCGTAACAATAAGTTGTGTATTTTCATCGATCTAGAAAAATATTGACAAAATTAATGAGCTAAGTGAATTCACCCAATCAATCAGATATTTAAAATTAACTTACTTGATCTGTTTCGCCATCCATAACTATATGAACTCTATTATCTTGAATGATCACGTCATCCTCAGTTGTCAGTCTTGGTTGATTTACAACAATAGTGTCATTCAAATGACCCTAAAATAAAATTATCATTCAATAATCATACAATAATAATTAAAAAATAAATAAATCTGTGAAAGTATTTATTATTTACCTGATTTTGCATGTGTGTATAAAGTAGTGGTTTCCGCATGAAACCCATTCCACAAACTAAGCATTCATAAGGCTTTTTATCACTGTGAATAAATCTATGGGCATTCCGATTGTCTCTGCTATTGAAGGCTTTACCACAAACCTATTGAAATTCATAAAATTAATAACTAAAATTTGGTTCGTAAATGTCTAAGATATGTATAATTGTATAATTACCTCGCATAAATAAGGTTTTTCTCCAGTGTGAATGCGCATGTGCTTTTTAAAGTGTTCAGGATAAACAAAAGTTGCTGTACATGTACCACATTTATATGGACGTTCTCCAGTGTGAGCAGCTTTAATATGATAATCCAACAATCTTCTCCTCTTAAAACCTTTGCCACATTCATCACATTTGTATCTCTTGTCATTGTAGTGTGTAGCCCGTTTATGTGACTGTAAATTCGACCGTTGACTGAAAGTTGCTCCACAAAATTCACATTGATAAGGTTTTTCACCAGTATGCGTTCTTTCGTGATCGCGAATTTCCGCTTTTCGTGCAAACGCTTTACCACAGACGCGGCAAATATATGGCTTATACCCAGTATGAACAATATTGTGTACTTCAAGATTATGTGAAGAACCAAATGCTTTTCCTAAATAAAAGAATTAAATTAATCTCTCTCATTCTCTCACTACACACAAAAAATTGCCGAAACTTACCACATTGATGACAAATAAATTCTTTCACACCATTGTGTGTTTTAACATGTTGAGTCAAATTTTGCTGACTAAGAAAACTTTTATTACATTGAGTACATTCGTAAGGCCTAGCTCTTATTTCATGAGTTTTTGTGTGAGCCCGATGAGTATACTTTGAAGCAAAGTCTTTACCACACACTTCACAAATATAAGGTCGATTTCCAGTGTGAGTATTGGTGTGTTCTTCAAGTAAATTTTTTGAGCTATATTGTTTACCGCAAGTTTCACATGTCCAAGATTTAACTTGAGGATTATGAATACGCTTATGAATACGAAACAATCGTAAATTGGTAAATATCCTATTACATGTTTCACATTGGAAATCACCTGCTTCTTTTGCAACATGATCATCCAAATGATGCGATAGTTCAGTTCTTTTTCTAAATTGATCACCACAGATGTCACAAATGTATAATCTTGTTTCATGCTCATCTTTTAAATGAGCAATAATACCTCTAGCATTCCTTGCTTCTTTAACTTCATCAGGACAGAGAGTACATATGTAGTTTTCACCATCCCTCACAGCAAACTGTAATTTAAAGTTATTATTATTATTGAATATTTAAAAAAAAATAAGTTCTATTTTTTGCAACTTCTAATATTGTGAACCAAGCAAATAATGTAAAATCATATTGATATTAATTTACTTTAGTAAAATTTTACATACTTCTTCTGGAGATTCGCCTTTTTTCACTTTTGTTTTTTTAGTAAGATTCTTTTTTTCTATAATTACTTCTTCGATTTGTGATTCAGTTTCAGGAGAACTCGTATCTTCGTTATCTTGGATATCATCATTATCCATAGAATTGTCATATTGATCTTCTGTTATAATTTCTATATTATCATCTTCTTCAATTTTTTCTGGAAGAGTTAATTCTGCAGGCTATCACAAATAAAAATTGTTAAAAAAAATATTTCGTACTTAAAATTAATAACAAAGCCTAAATATAGTAACTTACTTCTATTTCAATTGGTGCTTCTAAAATAGTTACTTTTTTAACTCTTTTCTTAGTTTCCTTGACTTTTTCTGATTTTGTAACTACTACTCTTTCAATACTTTCATTATCAATATAATCATGATCATTATATTCTTCTCCATTTATATCTGTTTCAGAGAATTTTGTGCTAGTCTTCTTATATAGATTACAGATTTCTGATCTAACTTCTGATAATTTTGTTTCTAATTCATCAGCCTTTAAAAATTTATAAATTTATTATATTTCATAATAAGGAAAAGATAAAACCAATTATTAACTATAAATAAATATTACCTCATTAATAAGTTTATGACATTTCTTACAAACTACAGATGAGTGAAGATTGTCTTGGTTTACAATTTTTTGCAAAACAAGACTAAGAACAGTAAGTATGGGTTTATCCGTAGTTGTTATTGCATTATCTCCTACAACACTAACACTGTTTCTGGTTGATACACCTACTTTGCTGTTGCAAAGTAGGCAATGAGTAGTACCCTTTTCTGTGTCTGCTGTCATCTTTAACACGGCTACAAGCAAAAAAAAAATAAAATATGTAAATTATGTTAAGTATATAATACGCTGTTACTATTTGAAAAACTATGGAAAAACAGAATAGCAAGAAAATAAAAATGAGTAAATAGTTCAAATGAAATGATTTTAATGTATCAACCAGTTAAAAGTTCGTTTACAGAAACTAATAGAAATTAATCTTACAACGTCGCGTCTCAACAACTGTTCGACAGTATTTTTTTCAAAAATAGCAACAATCAACGCATAATACGAATCTGACAAGTGAGCGTACACAACACTCAGCCTCTCATTGTCTGCGCCGCGTATGGCTAGGTTATGTTCGCAAAACTACAATAGACATCCGCGCGTTGCGAGGAACATGCCAAAATTACGTAAGCCCGAGGGATGATCCCGCACCCTCAAAAACTACCCTGCGACCGAAATTCGCGTCAGCCAGTCGTTCGTTAGCCAGTGGTCCCGCACTTTTCGCACTCGCCGCGTAAAAGGCTCGCCACGACGACGACGACGACGAGGCCGACGACGATGGGATGAGCAACGTATGCTCGCAGGCTGCATCGCGTCGTCGAGACAATAACCCGCGGGGATGTGCATGCACAGCAAGGCGCGAGAACGTAAACAAAAAAATTTCAGCCGAACGAAAACAACAGGCAAATGAAATATAAATATAAATGAGAGGGAGAAGAAAAGTTGCCAGCACTGACTTGGAATTTTCGTCTCGTTGTCCGGGCGATTGGCAAGGCAGCAGCAGCAGCGGCGGCGACGCCATTAAACACGCACACACGGGATAACTTTCTCTCTCTTTCTCTACCTACTCACATCTATACAACGGAGCACACTGCGGCGCTGGTTGCGGGCGCTGCGCGTGACTCTCCTGCTCGCTCGCTCGTTCGCGCAGCTGTTGCTGGTTGCTGCTCTGGTGGTTCGATTTTCTTACTCGCTCGCGCGCTTGCTCACTTTTGGAGAGGCACGCGCACGTGTGTATCTAAGTATAAGTATAGACATGCGACGAAGCTTCTGCTTAGGTTGGCTTGTTTCGCAGGCTTTCGCTCACTGCGATTGCGCTCTCTCTGCCCTCGTCGCATTCATCTTTGCGACGGTTGGTTAACGAGCCGCCGACGTCAGCCTCGCCTATGTAAGTAGGTTGCTGAACGCGATTTCATGCGAGGTGTTGAAAAAAAAATTAGCTTTATAAGAATGTCGATGGTTGATAATATTTAACGTTTCATGTAGTGATAATGTCTTTTATTATCAATGACTTATTAAAGATTCGAACTTTTACAGATACCTATAAAAGTTGAAATTTTTCAAATAGTAGGTACAAATTATATAAAAAAAATTTGCAATTTTTCGAAAAGTTTACTATATTGTCTCGTTCAGAAAAATATGTTGTCTAATTATTACAATGCATTTCTCACACTCGTTCTATTGTACTTACTACTTTATTAAAGAATGTTCATGAGGCAGTTCAGTAACAAATTAAATTATAAAAGTTCATTTAAAATTATTCTGCTCTTATGATCACGTGACACTGTTCCCAGCCGATGATAGTCGGTGGAGAAGGGGTAATCGACATCAGACTCCTTCCCCGACGTCGAAACGGCTGTTGCCGCATGATCTGGATTCAGTCGGTAAAAAGGACTGGTCTTACTGTTCTACTTGACCTTCTGTAAGAAAAACATTTACCATACCAACCCTACCAGTTCTTCCCTTACCATTCGCCGCACTATTGCAATGTTAGGTCAGGGTAAGCTAGGTCGTAAACTCGTAATCGAATAGCGCGCATGGACTTTGATCGCGCTCTCTCGCAAGCTTGTATCGTCTTCTCTCTCTTCCTCTTGCAAGCACTCACGATCCTCGTCGTCATCGTCGTCTTTTCGGGGGGCCAGCAGCAGCTCCTCTGCCCTCCCCGTACCGATAACATATTTGTGGCAAAAAAACTCGAGTGGGAGACCAAAGTTCAGGAGTGACTGGATGTTTCTGCCGTGTATACCTATAATGCGCGCCGCCGTCGTCTCTCGACGATCATCAGTGCCCGTCTGAGGACGAGATCGTGAGGACGTGTGTGAGAGAAAAAAAAGAACAGCTGCTGCTCCGTTCGAGGTTCGAGACACTCGAGCCTGTCGTCCTCGAAAATTTCCGATCAAATGACTGAGAAGGCATTTGAAAAGCCGGCGGCCAGTGGAAACCGATATGGTCCGCTTATCGGAGCTATTGACGAGGGCACGAGTAGCGTCAGATTTTTGGTAAGGTTTATATATGTCGTATGCTAAGTTTTCCTCTTGTATAGCTATAGCGCGTTATTGCGTCCACTGTCAGTGCCCAGAGGCTTATGTAATTTATTAATTAATAAATTGCGCAAGCGATTGTTGACCAAGGACCGCGTTATATAATTTTAAGAAAGAAAAAAGAAGAAAAAAAGAAAACAATTTCACAACTTGTTTTATGTATATAGGTCTTTGCAGCCAATACTGCAGAAGTTTTGACATATCACCAAAAGGAGCTGTCAGTCTCGTATCCGCAGGAAGGATGGGTTGAGCAAAATCCAATGGAAATACTTGATGCAGTTTACGAATGCCTGAATCAAACTGTAGAAAATTTGAAGCAACTTACAATCAATCCAGCTGATATTGTGGCTGTGGGAATTACAAATCAAAGAGAAACATCAATTGTGTGGGATAGTCAGACTGGGAAACCTTTGTACAATGCAATTGGTAATTTTGAAATAATTGGATTTCTTTTTTTGTAAAAGTTAATAATTATTTATCATCATAATATATGTTATCTTTTACAGTGTGGATGGATATGAGAACTACTACTATTATAGATGAGCTTTTAAAAAAGGTTCGAAATCAAAACAAAGATTATCTGAAGTCACTGTGTGGCTTACCAATAAGTCCTTATTTTAGCGCATTAAAATTAAAGTGGCTTATAAATAATGTAACTGAAGTACAGGAAGCTATTAAAGATAATCGTTGTATGTTTGGAACTGTTGACTCTTGGCTGATATGGGTAAGAATTTTATCTGACTATTTTCAATTTATTATCTCATATTACCATTTGTAAGAAATACATTAAAAATATTTTTTAGAATCTTACAGGTGGAGCTAAAGGTGGTGTACATTGTACAGATGTAACAAATGCTTCTAGGACAATGTTGATGAATATTGTAAATTTAAAATGGGATCCATATTTATTATCATTTTTCCAAATACCAGAAGATATTTTACCTCAAATTCGTAGTTCATCAGAAATTTATGGTAACATTGATGATGGAGTATTGCAGGGAATCCCCATATCTGGTGTAAGATGTCAATTTATTAATACACAATAGTTATCAAGCAACAAAATATAAATATAATAATATTCAATTTTAATTTTGCAGTGCCTAGGAGACCAACAAGCTGCTCTTGTTGGCCAAATGTGCTTCCAACATGGTCAGGCTAAAAGTACTTATGGAACTGGTTGTTTTCTTTTATATAATACAGGAACAAAAGTAATGATACCTTTAATTTGTTATCAAATAATTTAGGTTTATGTATTATTTAACAAATATATTTCCACATAGATTGTTGAATCAGCTCATGGATTACTTACAACCGTTGGATATCAGTTTGGACCAAAAGCAGATCCTGTTTATGCATTAGAGGGATCAATTGCTATGGCTGGTGCTATTGTTAAGTGGTTAAAAGACAATTTACAAGTTATTGATGATGTACAAGAAACTGAAGCTATTGCTGAAAAATTAAGTAATGATAACAGGATTATCTTTGTTCCTGCCTTCTCAGGACTTTATGCCCCATATTGGCGCAAAGATGCTCGGAGGTATTTTTATTTTAAGTTATAATTTTTTAACTGAAAACTATATTTCTTTCAATGTTTAAATCACGTATATGGTTTTAGTGTGATCTGTGGTATCACAGAAGATATTAACTATGGTCACATAGTAAAAGCAGCACTTCAGTCTGTCTGTTTTCAAACTAGAGATATTCTTGAAGCCATGAAAGAAGATACAGGAATGACATTAACGAAATTATTGGTGGATGGAGCTATGACGAGTAATAATCTGCTTATGCAAATGCAGGCCGACATTTGCGGAGTTCCAGTCGGTTAGTTTTATTTTATACTTTTAACATTGATATACAAAATATAGTACATGCGGAAATACTGATCGTCATCCAAATTGTATATGCATTATCTTCATTGTTGCCAATGTTTCAATCACGTTAAGATGTGTATGATAATTAATGTGAACTTTAAATCCTTGAGACCAGTCATGTGATCAAACAGTCGTCCGTGACAAAGTCTATACATTCATTATTTGTATGCCATGTATTTGTCAACAAGATGAGAAAATTTTATGATAGAAATTATTTTGAATTACAGTTAGGCCCGTTATGTGCGAAATCACAGCACTTGGAGTGGCAATTGCAGCTGGCTGCGCGGAAGGTATAAAAAAATGGGATATTCAAGTTGGTGCCAATGTACCAAGTGACACGTTTACTCCGTCAATTACAGAGAATGGTATTTACTATAAAACGTGAATAATTGTTTAGATGGTTCTTTTCAACATAAGAATTCTCATAATGTTTGTTTTTAGAACGAGATATCCTTTATTCGGAGTGGAAGAAAGGTATCGAACGAAGTCTCGACTGGGAAACTGACGCCGCCTCTGGTACGTATCTGATAAAAAACATTTATGACTATGAATTCCAGATTACAAAATAACAACTTTCTTTCTAGAGGAAGAGGAGGACATCAATAAGATGACAGCATCTGGTTTATATATTTTTGGCACGGCACTACTACTTTTGTTTGCAAGGTATCGATCGTAAAATTCTTGATTAGAAAATGTAGGCGCGGATGTATTCCAGGCATAGAACTTTCTAAAAGTTCTGCTCGTAAACATTGCATTTAGATACAGAGAAAAAGAAACGACTTACGGGTATAAAAGAGAAGAAAATCGCACATTGTACATATTTGATTAATTTTTTTGCGAAAAGTAGATTAAGTTATCGATACGTGCTACAAGTTTTAGCTGATCAGCTTTCATAAGACTACATTATGCTGCAAATTTTTTATTTGTTACGATATTTTTATAGATGCATATTTTTAAGAGAATTACTTATAAAAACTGCTACTAAGCTTCCTATAAAGTACTTAACTAGGTAGAGAATTTCACGTATACTCAGATCAGCATTTGATTAGATCACAAGCGCTAATTTGTGTACACTTGGATTTTACTATACTTGCTGTATTTTTTAAGTTTTAAATTCATTATTTGAAAATTCAAAGCGTACAAAACATAAATGACCTTGGGTAATTATTTAATTTCTGGACTACAAACTTAGAAGTAATGTACAAAGTACTAGTAATGAAGTATACCCAAGACCAATTTTGTATCCTAAGAAGGCGTCGTTAACGCTGAAAGTGCCAGATAGTTTCTGTGTTATTGTTGTTATATATAAATAAATTAAATTTTTTTAAAATAATACTGTTTATTGTGTTTTATACATGTTGCAAGTTCGTTCCAATTCTTTTTCCTTTTTATTTTACAATTTTTTTTATTACTTTGTCATGTTTAGAAGTTCCGGTAAATATCGATAAAAAAACTTTTCTTTGAATGATGATAGCGAATTATTTTGTTGCGTTTTTCAAAGTGTTAGTAGCAGTTGCCCGTTGATTTTCCACGCTGCTATTGCTACTCTCCGATTTCTGAGACGTTTTTCCTGTTACTGATTTCGTTGTTTTGTTGACCTTTGATGATTCACCCTATTAACATTAACATGATTCGTCAGCATCTTATTTGAAAAATATTTGATTTGAATTTTTTTTTTTAAACTGAATACAAATTATGTTTATTTTATGATGAATCGTTGTTTTTGATCGTCAGTAAAATTAAAAAAATAAAATTTGAAAAATAATTCACTATACAAGTACCTATAGTAGTTCCCATTTTCAAATAAAAAAAAATGTTATAAAAAATATCTCATTTTTCCACTACGAGAAAAAAAATCATTCTACAAGATTCGAACGAATCCAACGACAAACATTCCCCCACCCCAAGCTGAAAAAAAAACATCTCAAAAGCAGCAGTACAACTTCGTATACTGCGAGGTATTTAGGTCATAAAGAGCGGAGGACTGACTGTCCCGCGTGTGCATATATTACAAGAAGGGCATCATCGTCGTCGGTGGAGGTCTGCGCTGTGGCGGTCTGGACGGCGAGCCAGGCGTCGCTCTGAATCTCGGAGATCCTGGGCCGCGAGCGCTGCGGCACGAGAATCCGCAGAATTAGCCCGCGGCATGCGTGCGATACTTCGGGCGTCTTCGGAAAGACGACTTTGCTCTGTACCTGCTGTGGAAATTTCAACAATGTCACCGATCATTATACGCTTGCGCGCTCATATCATATACGTGCATGATATATATGTACATTGTAGTTATGGCTCACAATGTAGCTTCCATATATATATACGTCTCTCTTTGTCTCTCTAATTTTACGAATGAATTATTCCGGAGATATTTAACGTTAATAGTGTAAATATAGGAGGGCGGGATTTTGATGTGGATTGTACTTGCGGGCGGCTGACTCGGCGAATTCTACTCGCAATCAGAGCTCTCTAAATATTTTAGGGTGGAAAGATCTGGGGCAGAATAAATGATATATGGTGATCCTTTGACTTCCTGCGCGAGTTTTGAAAGATGTGCGCGCAGCTATGGACTATCTGTATAAAGTGGCTTTTTGGTTTGAAACTTTTTTTTCTTCTCTCTCTCTCTCTCTCTCTCTCTCACTCTCGAATGAATAGTAAAATGTTAAGAAGGTCGCGATCGCGGAGTCACAAAGAGTAGCGCATTTCCAATTCAAAGAATTTTTTAATAGGGAGAGTAAACGCGCGGAATGAGGGTAAGGGGATATTTTGTATTCTATAAAATCGTATTATCCCTTTTTTATACTGCAGAGGACTAAGATCTTGGCGCGTCTATAATAGAGTATATTATACTGAGCTGAAGAAAAGTAAAATCACATTAAAGAAATTAATTTCTCCAATGTTTGTATGACATTTTTCACCAAGGAAAAGATTGTCTGATTGTAAAATCGAATTTATATTTCTAACTAAAATTTTACTTTGGCTGATGTTAAAATAACTTCATAACCTATATACTTAAAAATATATAATTGCACCGTATTTGCATTTCGAATGTATTCGAAACGTTAGAACATCGCTTGCATTCAAACTAGATATTTTATTTTCCAATCGTGAAATAGAAGCTTACACATTTTTTGAAGCACATTCTTACCGCGCCTGATTTTTCTCGAGCTTTACATCTTTAATAGATATGAGAAAACTGTTGAATAATTGAAAATTTCCTTGTGTTACTCTTTTAATCGCACATCAATTTTTATTATATGAAAATTTTTTGCGGAAAAAATGAACGAAGAGTATAAATCGCGGATGAAGATGACAACAAGTTTTCTACAAGATAACAATTTATAAAAGAGTTTTAATTTAAACTAAAAAATCATTAAATTCGGACAAATTATGCAACGTTACGACCATTTAAAAATGGCGAAAAACGACAAAAATGTGCGATATTTCGTTGATTTTCAGAATTCTAAAGATTTTGATTATTTTTTGTCGTTTTTCCCGATTTTCAAATGCACTTAAAGTGGCTCCGTCGTGCATTTCGGACTTATATATTATACACATTTTTTACGATGCTTATTACTTCACATGTTATAATTTGAGATAAAATATAGTGTAATAAAAGGGTTCTTGAAGTATAAAAAAAAAAAAAAATTTTTCAATGAAATTTTGAATATTTTTAAAGAAAATTGACAAATTTTCAAAACCTGCAAAGATACTACCATTTGATTAACTCAACTCTCTAAAAAGCATACACGAACCTATAAACAAGTGGATGTATCTTTGCAGGTTTTGAAAATTTTTTAATTTTCATATCGGTAACCTTACCTGAAATTGTACAAAGAACAAAATGAGACCTTAAAAATTGAAATCGGATGAAAAATGAAAAAGATTTATCGGATTTGTTGATTTTTTTTTCAATTAGCGATATCTTCTTTAACAATGTTCAAATTTCTTTGAAAAACCTTTTTTTTCGATACTTCAAGAACGCTTTTCTCATACTATATTGTGTCTCAAATTATAACATGTGAAGTAAACATCGCAAAAAAATTTTTATATTTGCTACCGTAACTTTGCACAATTAAAGTTTTTTTCTAATTTAATTTTTTCTTGTTGAGTAATTCGTTGACGCCCTTAAGAGCTTAATATTGGCTAATCAAAAGATTGACAACTGTCCTTTTTTCCCAGCATATTACCTTTCGATCAGCCAACTTTGAATGCGGTTAAAACGCAGTGTCACAATCC
>JAPYZP010002190.1:0-14089 GCA_030522985.1 Torymus sinensis
ATTAAATGAACAATGCATCTCTAAAACGGTTGTTGTATTTTTATTGCATAAACAACATTTCTAACCTCAAAATAATACATGAATCATATGTTAAAGATATCTTACTTTTGTTTAGAATCCATACGTCATTGCATACATGCGCGATATAGAGGGAACACCCTTATTATTCTCTTTTAATATAGTTTAATAAAATATATTTTAATTTTCCTTACACATAAGTATATTTATGAAATAAACACAAAACAAAAAATATATACAATAAGATCCGTGAATCTGATATCTGAATATACGTATACGTATATATATATACATACAATGATGTTATGACCATGAAGCTGTCACCTGTGTTCCGAAATTCGTTTTCATCTTATATACATTTGGCAACGTCGCCAACAGCTGAACACCTGTAACGGCTGTAAGTCAAGTAACCATAAAATTACTGTTTGATGATTGTCCTAGACCGTCAAAAACCGACAACGTTGCGAAATGAGTGCTATCCCACGGGGTTCCGAAAAATTAGACGGAACTAGCCCGTGTGGGGGGGGGGGGCGGACCACCCAAAATGTTAAACCCTCCCCCAAAAAATTAAACTCTTCCCCCCCATAATTTGACTCACGTTTCAATGATTCAGCATCAGCGGTCATAACATCATAAGTCAAGATCCAAGAAATTCAAGTCACCAGAAGGATCATTTTCCCAGTCACTTTACGTCAAAAACAAGTTCGTCAGTGTAAACCATCCGCGCCCGTGTGGGCTGTGGCCGCGAGAGCGAGAAAGAATATTCACGCGGAAAAAATCTCTCTCGCACTTAAATGGTTGTTGGACTTTTCGGAATAACATGGGATATAGCACCCTAAGATGAAAATAAATTTCGAAAAGCAGCCCAGAACCAAATATAGTCAAGAAGTAATTTTACTATCTCAATGCTTTTACAGAAACACTTTTTACAGTGCATATAAGTATACTGCCACCTTGGAAATTACTGTTTTGTTCCGTACAGATTTACTCAAGATAAATTATATTTTTTGAGAAAATAGTCCAAAAAGTCCTTCTCTTTGAACGTCAGCCATTTGTCCTAAAATCTGTCAACTCAAAAGTTCAAAAAAGAAATTTAAACCAATTAAAAACCGCCGATTCCTTCAAAAGTTATAAGGGTTTGAAGTTGAAGGTCGAAAAGGCATAAAAATGCAAAAATAGCAGGAATCGGCAGCGAGGACTGTGAGAGCATTTTCATGCCTTTTTATAAACCTAGTTCAACTTCAAATCCTATTATAACTTTTCAAGGAATTGGCAGTTTTTAATTTTTAAAAAATAAATTCAAGCTCTGTTTTCGAGGTTTAAATTTCTTTTTTGAACTTTTAATTCAGTTCACCGATTTTAGGAAAAATGGCTGACGTTTGAAGAGAAGGACTTTTTTGACCATTTTCTCAAAAAATATAATTTGTCGTAGAAAAAGTGTACCATTCGACCCTATTCAACAGCGAATTTCTCTTATTTATAGTAGAAATAACCAGAAAAACCTGGTATGTAGGTGTGCTCGAAAAAAAATTTTCAAAAGCGTATTTAGGGTTTGGTCGCAGATTTCGGTAGAATTGCATATATATATGCATTACATTAATTATTTCGATTATGCGCGAATATGCCTAAAATTTAATAAAGAATAGTATTATAAAAGAAGGGAGTAGTAGATTATTCCCGCGGGCGAGTTACTCCTCGAGCGAAGCCAGAGGTTGTATACTTTATGATAGAACTTTATTCCCGACTTAACTGTGAATACTTTGTTGACTTGGAAAAGTGGGACTATATATGGGACAAATTCTTAAATATGTCGTGAGGCTGGTGGTGGCCAATTTCTTCATTTTTTTATTCTAGATCTGTTTTGAAGGAATAAAGTATTATAAGAGGGAATAATAGTATATATGTGCCAAGGACGTAAAGTGGACTTTTTTTAGACCGAGTGTGGAGTTTGCAGTACGAGTCGAAGGCGAGCAAACAGTAGCCGAAAGAAAAAAAAGCACGAGTACTCTTTCTACCGGTGTTTTTTTTAATATAAAGCAATAAAGCTAAAGTGTCCGAATTTAGACATATTTTACATCACGACATATTTATGACGGTTAAATTGAGACATTTTACTATATTTTGTAAAAATTATCGATGATTTTCTTGAAAATTCCCTTTGACTCCCACAGTGTTACTCTCATGTAACATAATATTAAAAAATATGTAAAAAAATGTTTCAATCAATATTTTTTAGCTCAGAATCACTTTTAAGCGAAAGCTTGTTATAGTACTAGTATCTAGTTTTTTGGATTTATAAGAAAAATTAATTTAATATCTTCCAGTAATTTTTTTTAATCGAAAAAGAAACCAGAATTCACAAATCTTTTTTTGTTGAGCATTTCAAGTATTTATTTAAAATTGGATAGTGGGTGATGTTAAATTTTTATCGCCCGCTTATACGGCGAGCAGCTAGCGCTTTTCAGTTTTTTTTTGACACCAAATAGCACATTACGCGTGTTGTGTCAAAAAAATAATGTTCGATACTCGTGAGAAAAATGATTCTGACACGAGTGTGATTGTCAAACTCACGCTCGTGCCAGAATCATTTTTTTGTACCGCAAGCGCGATTTTCGCGTTTTTTGAACCTATTAATAGAGCCAAAAGCGACCGCTATCGACCAGCGGGCGGTAAAAACTGAAAAGCGTTCGCTGCTCACTAACGGGCGGTAAAAATCGGAATGCATTCATACTTTCGCGTTTCGGAGCCGGGAGCGAAAATGGTACCTCTATCTATCTATCTATTATTTATTGGCCGTGATTCTCTAGCTTGAGATGCCGATATGCCATATTAAAACTTCTTTATACTCCAAGGGCGTGATTTTCTTTGTTAGCGAAGCCTATAGATAGTTGGAGGACGGCTACCGCCCCAACAGTTTCAAGTGGGTTCCGAACCACCGAGACCATGGCGAAAGTAAGAATGTTTCAGTGGTGCCGGCTTTTTCACGGGAACGGGAATCGGACCCCGGACCTTTTAGGTACGAGTTCGACGCGCTACCACTGAGCCACCGTGGCTCTTCTTTTTGAAATGTAAAAAAAAAAAAATTAATAACTGAAATTCACATGCTTTTTATAACTGTGCAAATTAAAAATAATTAGTATTTTAGGGTGACATAGAATACATATTACTTTTTAAGATTTTCAAGAAAAGTATTTATTAACTACATTGACAAACCAGTTTTCAACATTTTATCTACATTAAAATGTAGTCAATTCAATTTCATATAAACGTAGCAAAGTAAGACTAGAAAAATAAACATTACATACAAAAGAAAAAATATAATATATATATATAGAAACATTTGTTAATTTGTCATTACGCATTCGTTGATTCATTGCATTCTTTTAATAAAGTTATTTTCCAAAGTGATTTACATAAAGTTTGTATTTGTACGTTTCTTATCTTGCCATTAGAAAACTGCTCTTTACATGTTATTTCCCATCATTAGATTATTTTGTATATAATATAATATGTTGATATATAAGTTTTTAAGCTTGCAACACAAATATAAATTTATTATATTCAAGAACTAGTAAATACCATCACTAATGTATCATTAAATGGTATTCTCTTCAAGTGGGTTTGAATTTACACATTTGTAGTTGTATATAACTATTTATATATTACAAAAATTTATTTCACCTGCATTTTTATTAGTCATTTGTAAAATTATTCAAACACACTAGAAGAGTTGAAGATAAAATTAATACTCAAACGTTTTGTTTTATTTATTATTATTTTTTTTTAAATAACTATTTGTACTTCAAGTAGAAATAAATATTATTTACAATTTCAGTAGAAAATATATACAAAATATTTTATACATTACAATGAAAATGTATACATTTTTTGTTATAAAGATAATAGTTATTCCACTTAGAACATTTGTAAATGAAAGCATCACATTTAATAAATATTTAACTGGGTAATGTAATCTCATATTTAATTTGTTATTTTATGATAGCTTTTCAATTTGAATCAAAAACATTTGGAAAATTTTAAAACATACCAATTAGTTATATACCAAGAATATAATATCACTTTTGGAATAATGAAATAAATTCATTAAACTGTTTTTGTAACTTTTTTAGCTACCACAAAATAATTTTCTTTAATACCAATATCACAAATACGACCGTTTTTAATACACATAATATTAAGCGTTACAAAAATAATTTTTTCATTTTTCTTTTTTTCCTAATCAATAGTCATTAATAACAAACCAAAAAGAGTAATAGAAAATATGTATACCGCAACAGTCTTTTTATATTAAGCTTCTCTAAAAATCTATTTTTAGTTTTTATAATTAATTTGAACAATCAAATTAATTGAAATAATCTCTATTTTGTTGTGATAAACATAAACTTTACAAGTTGTAAATTTAGAATGCAAAATTTCAGACACTATATTAACCGACCTATTCTAAAACTTCAACAAGATCCCTACAATAATTCGATGTAAAAGAGAAACGGTAATAACGAGCATCATTTTTCTTAGACTATAGATTTGACAAGTTTTAATATTCAAGAATTTTTACTCTTCTTTTTGTAAAATTAAATGAATTTCTTGTAATTTTCAGTCATATGCTATAAATTGAAATTTAAATGAAATTTATTGCAAATAACATTTTGCATTATGAAATTTCGTTCTAATATTTTCAATATGAGATCTTTTTTTGTGATGAATATAAAATATGCATAGAATTAAGGTAACCCTTCTACCACATTATATGCATCTATGAATCCTACTGCTTCTTGATCAATATTGACTGCTTCAGTAGCAGTCTCTGGAGGAGGTGGAGGTAATGGTGGTGGTGGTGGTGGTGGAGGTTGCTCACTTTCTTCATCACTAGATAATTCTTTTGATTTTTGAGAATTTGGTGACTTAGTTTCATTAATTTGAGCTGGACATTCAAAGTGAACACAGTGAAATACCTAGGACCATTATTTTTTTGTAGTTAACCATAATAGAAGTATTAATAAATAATAAAAAAGATATTTATATCATGTAGAATAAAAATTCACCTCATTGGCAGTATTATGTGTTCCAACAATTTTTATAAATACAACTGGTCGAGAGCTAAAACGCAAAGTCTGCCAAGAACGACATGATTCTCTTGTTTTATCTACAACTAGTTCCCAATTTTTTCCATTAGGGGAAACTTGTATATAGTAGCAATACGATCGATCATCACAATCCCACAATAATAACCTACAAAAAAAATTATATATTTACTAAATTTTCCTTATTATTAATTTCGATAATATTTACTCCACTTATTAGAGTAAAATGCTAGTTTTTTGAATAATTTTTATCAATTTTATTTATTGCATAGCGTTCTTGTGAAACCAATTTCGTAATTTTTTAAAAATATACAAATTTTGTATTAAAAATAACACTTAATTAAAAATATTACTTATGTCGACTGCAATTTACTATTCACTGATAAGAATTTTTCAATCGGTCTTACAGTCTTACAAATTTATAAGACTGTAAGACTGATTGAAAAATTCTTATCAGTGAAAAATAACACTGTTTGAAAAAATTTCTGTAATAAATAAAACTGCACATCATTGCTTGAAAAATGAGCTTATATACAGACCTCATAGAATCAATCACATAGGGCTGTCCTAGCTGAATTTGAATACATCCAGAATTCAATTGATGACATGTATAACCACAATCCCAATCATAATTTCTTGAATCACCATTTAGTAACGTATTACGGGATCTTTAAACAAAATTGAAGTTAAACAGTTGTTAACGAGAATAAAACTCGTGAGTAATGATTTAAAGTTACCTGCTAACACCTTCAGTTACACAAGCACTACGTTCCATTGTTGCAATATTTTGTGTAGGTGCAATCAAACCATTTACTAATTTTTCATTGTGATGCGTATAATATGCTTCAAAGCTTACTACATGAAAGACCTATTAAAAACGTTTATTTAATTAATTTCACTTTTTGGTTTACAAAATGTTTATTATTTGATTAGTATTTAATACTCACTTTATTTACAGTGTTATTCGTTCCAACAATACGTACATACAACACAACTCGTGGTTCAAAATATAAATATTGCCAACTTCTGCAGAAATATTCAGTATGATCTACAACTTTCACCCAATCTTTTTCATCCATAGATACCTAATCAAATCAACATGTGAATTTAAAAACAATTGTTTTTATTGTTTTAAAATAGTTGCGTGCAAGTCTTACCTCAATGTAATATGAGTATGAGCGACCATCTCTATCCCACAGTAACATCTTCATATGATTTATTATACTTTGATTACCAAGCTTAATCATTATACAATTATCTTTAGAATCGGTTATTGTATGTCTTGTATACCTGTAAACAATTCAATCTAAGGTCATAACTAGATAATGTAAATTTACATAGTTGTCGATTCTGTCACTCAGTATTGTAATATTTAAATGCTTGTGAGGGATTTTTATTGATCTTTCTCAGTAAGAATACTGCCTTTTCATTATGTTCTATTCAGCAGGACCAATACAAATCCTTCACAAACGCTAAAAACAAAAAAAGAGGATTAAATGTATTAGACTTGATCAATTTTAGATTATTATTTACCCTCGTTCCATATCATAATTTTCATTATCCCCATCTAAAAGATAAATTCGCATTTCTCCTTGCAAAACTTGGGCACCATGACGAGAATGAGCTACGTTTTCATCTATAAGTAAAAGTCCTCTGTGATTCAAATATAAATGTCTTGTTTGTGTATTGAGTGCTATAGCATCTAAAATAGCTTCTGGAGATACCAATCCAGTTGGTCTTACACGATTTAAAAGATCTGATACTGATATCAAACTTAATCTCACTTGTTCTGTAAAATTTGAGAATTATTATCATTTTTGTATAAAGTTTATACGATGTTATTAATTATAAGTTTTAATGATATAAAATATCACACTTTACATATATTTTTACACACACGGTTTTAAGAATCCGTTGCCATTTAGAATCTTTATAAAATTAAAATTAAATTAAAAAAATTCAATACAAATACTTTTGAAAACGTTATCGTTTTACGTAATAGAAAATAACCAAATTTTAATGAAAAGTTTATAAATTTCAATCAGTTTTAATTAAATATATAAAATTGTAGGAAATATGATCAAAATGAACCTATTAAGTAGGTGTTTGTAGTGCATTTTTATGTTCATCTGTTGTTTATAACATTTATATAAAAACTAATGATACAAATTACTGAACAGTAATAATTTTGGTAAAAGAGAAATCATTGCATTTAAATGAAGTTATAGATGTTGGTACTAACAACAATAAAAAATGAATCAATTATTAAGTACAAGCTAGTTTTCTTACTTAAAACTCCATCAGCTTCAACACCAGGATTTGCTTTAACCCATGATTGAACGGCTGTAAAAATATCAATTTCCGGTGCATAAAAAGAATTTTTCGACAGAAGATCAATAAGTGCACCAGCACTTAATTGCAAAAAGCTTTCATGCTGTATAATATCCATAGCATATCTATCCATAAACTCATTACAAACCTGTTAAAAGATGATACCAATAATATAAGAGTATAATTATTTATTATTAGTTACAGGAGAAACAACTTACTTTCATTAGAAATTCAAGATGATATAAACGTGCAGCATCAAATATGATACAAACGTTTTTTATATGCAGAATTTCTTTTAAATAATCTGATATCGCAGCTTCTAATTCTACAAAACCATATTGATGAGCTAGTCCCAAAATATCCAAAATGACCTTTAACGTTTTATATGTATAAATGTTAGAAATCACTATTATTTGTATAAATGCCAAATTATATTATATAATTACTAATCAGTAAATGTTATATATTACCTCTTCTCGTTGATTTGCTAAAGTCATATGACCTGTGTAAATATATCTCAATAAGTTTTTGAAAGCCGGCAAGGTAGGTTCTTTCAGTTCAATTTCACTTTGTGTTGATTCTCTTAATCCACCAAAGAGAAGTGCACGAAAGTATTGGCTTCTTGCAGCTAGTATTACTTTATGAGCATTAAACCTCTGTCCACTGACAATTAACGTTACATCTGAATAATCATCTGAGAGATAAAGCGCTCCAATATCTTCTGACAAAAATCTTGTATGTTCAATTTCTCCAGAGGATGGATTTAAACGATGATGAGAACTCATGTTTCAATCAATAATGTTTCATGTATTGCTTTATTTTCATCAAATTATATCCCCTAAAATATGTAAAATATCATATTAATGAATTATTAAAATATCTCAAATAATATGTATACTATAACTATATATTCATTCACATTTGATTTGGCAAAGTTAGAAAGCATATTAACTTTCACTTATTAGGTATCTTTAAAAAGAAAATAATTTTGGTTTCCTTTTATTGTATATATTAATTAATTTTTACGTCAATATATATATATATATTATTAATACGCACTTTACTGACAAGCCAGAAATGCTGTTACGCAAGGTAAACAAGTAGGAGAGGACGCGTCTGGCGACAAAGCATGCAGGCGCGTCGTGCATTGCAATACGCGTTGCAGCCCTATATATATTACGCGAGGCTACACACATACATGCACATCATTCAAGCACTTTTCGGACACCGTTTTGAAAAAAAGAACACGGCGCTCCATTTTGGCTCATTACCTCTTACCGCCGCGATACCGTCGCGAAAGACGCTCAACGACGAGCGAGCGCTTCTCGAACGGAGTATAGCAGCGACAGCAGCAGATTGTGTATACGGCAATGTCCTCGCATTCGTCCTCGAGAACTTCCTCATCACCTTAGCGGGCGGCAGGCGTTGTCAGCAGCTGACATGCCGTCCTTATAGGCGTGTCTATAAACTACTAAACAATCGAATGCCGCGCAGTTGATCGCAGTATAGGTACACTATTTACGACGGATCGGCTTTTCCTATACTTTCCAGAAAATATTTGCACATCCGCGGCGACTCGGCGAGCTGACAATGCCTCGCCTCAGAGTCGCCTGCGATGATACTGTATATACTACTGCTGCTGCACCTTACGCCAACGTCTATCTTCGACCGTCGTTGCTTTCGTTAAGTAGTATATAATGTAACCCTACTTAACTCACTACGCGAATGCGATACGTACAACGTACCTACTACCAGTGCATCGTATACATGCGTATCTAGTATACCTATAACTATATATATAGTTTGTATAGTTACGTGCGCGCGCAGCGCTCTGCGTATATCTTTGTATATATAGCAGAGCGGGCTACTATATATATATATATAGGTACCTATATACTTTATATACTTGTCTGGCATATCCGCCGAAAGATGCAGCGAAAGATGGACCGAAAGATCCGCGCCGCGCGCGGATTCTAATAAATAAGAAAGTTGTTTTCCTTATCTATATTCTTACACGATCTTCATCTAAGAGCTTTAAGAGCACAAATTAAAATATTTTTTGTAATTATGTTTAATGCAAAGATAGTTTTACAAACAAAAAATTTTATAAAATGTATTAATTATTAAAGAATTCAAAGTAATTAAAATTATTTTCATACTTTATTTATGCATCTTAATAATAATTTAAATCCATCTGAGTGAGGTAGGTACTCGTATGCGTGACCAGTTACTGGTACATCAAGATTAATCAAGCGGCCCGCGGGCCGCGTGCGATATGCGCGTTAAAACTGCTCGTATAATCACAGCTTCACTCCAGCGGACTAGATACTCTTTCCTTCTACTCGATTCCGATCGAGTCAAGCTGTGATTGGTCTCGTACACGCGCAGTATGAACGCGCACTTTATGCACCCCCGCCCTCAGTGACGCAGTATATTCAGTATCTAATACGCGGCGTGCGATCACATCATGTTGTTGACAAACTCTCCTTTTGACCGGTCCGCGATAGATCAATCTGGATCTCCTATTCCTATTATTAATGTATAATAGATAAATAGAATGTAGAGGATGCTTAGGTTGATTACATCAACTATTTAGTATTGCAGTGAATTATTAACTTTAATTAATGCACTCAAAAATGTTTGGATAAGTTTGGAGGTAGGATTCACAAAATGAAGGTAAAATGAAAACAAATATAACTATATGTTTTGCTAAATATAATATTCTGGAAGTATTATTATTAGATAATACATTTATTATAAAAATTTCTTTTACTTTTAAACAAGTAACGATGTACGCGTAAATACAGAGCTATTTTGTATACATTTATACATATACGTAATTTTTAGTTTTTTTTTTATTTAATTTAGGGCGGGATATTGAAGAGTATACGCCGATGTTATACATTTTTTTCAATAATGTTTGACGCTCGTGATTTTGTATAATATTTATAAACAATACAGAGTGGTTCTCTTAACTGAGTCCGACGCGCGTCAATAAGTATACCTACCTATTATCTAGCGGGCTGACGCGTACCAGAGATTCTCTCGACCATTTCTTAATTAAGTTAACAATTTTTCTTTACAAACTTCTTTATTTCTTTATGATAAATCTATAATTACTTGTAATAAGTATAATATTTTATTTAAAGATAAACTGATAATTGTTATGTGTTCATTTTATAGAGAATATGAAAATTTTTGTTGAAAAATATTTAATATTTTCAAATTTATTGAAAAACATTTATAGCTTCTACAATCAATGCAGAATTGTTAAAAAATATTTAATATTTTCAAATTTATTGAAAAACATTTATAGCTTTCCCAATGAATGCAAAATTGTTAAAAAATATTTAAATTTATTTAGAAATGTACAAGACTATTCGCACTTTAAGTACTTTACTACCCTAGTGAAAAAAAATTAATGTTGATAACAGTTGATATCTGCAGCTATCAGAAGAAAACTGAAGAAAACGGAAAAAAAAAACAAAATTATAGAACGTCGGAATTGAAACAAAGACAACAGTTATCTTCAGATTTTGTCAGTTTTCTTAAGTTTGTATCAGTTTTCTACAATTATCTACAGTTAAGTTTGGTTTTTTTAAAAGCAAGTGACTTTATGAAGTGAAGAAATCAGTTAAAAACTGAAAATAACAGTTTTATTCTGAATAAAACTGTTGAAACTGAACACAACAGTTATATACGGATGAAAACTGTTTATAAATGATAAAAGAAATTGGGAATTTTTGCTATATACAATGTAATTCAATAATTGAACATAAGTTATAATTACTGAAGAAAACTGATAATAACTATTAATAAATGAACAAAACAGTTTTAAACTGTTTAAAAGTGAAGAAAATTTTGAAGAAAATTGAAGAATTAAAATGAAAATTTAAAATTTGTTTGCGATTGGAATTTGATCATAACAGTTAACTATTTGACTCCCAGTGTTACTTTCATGTAACATAATATTAAAAAAATGTGTAAAAAATGTTTCAATCAATATTTTTTCAACGCAGAATGGCGTAAGTGAAAGATTATAGTATCTAGATTTTTGGATTTATAAGAAAAATTAATTTCATATCTGCCAGTAATTTTTTTTAATCGAAAAAGAAATCAAAATTAACAAATCTTTTTTTGTTGAAAATTTCAAGTATTTATTTGGGCGTTAAAGAATTAATAACTGAAAATAACTGAAGATAACTGTTGTCTTTGTTTCAATTCTGACGTTTCTCTGCATTTATTTGCAGTGAAGAACTGTTTTCTCCAGTTTTATTCAATCGTCTGCACTATTTTTTTTTGCTAAGCTACCTCCTTAAACGATAAATACAAGTAAAAATGTATATATTTGTTTGTATATATACATAGTCAATAGTTACAAAATATATGTAGAATTTATCGCAAAAATTCAATATTTGTACAAATTTTGAATATTATCTATTATATAAAACATTAAGTCGGTATATGAAACAAATTGCATTACTCAATGCTAACAGTATTATTCATATATATAGAAATATATAAATTAATTTTTGTATGGATGGATTTTTATATAAAAATTAGAGAAGTTTTTAACTTCTTCTCTGTTTCTGATATATCTAATAGTATTTTTTTTATACCTATCCATAATTTTAATATCACAGACAGGAAGTAATTTCATAAAGTAGAAATATTTATAACAAAATGCTGAACATATAAATAATTATATGTATATAAATTCTATAAAATTACAAGCTGTATATATTGTAACTGTATATGTATAGTCTCATTAAAAATATGCACAACCTGTTTATCAGTGAATCAGCTTTAGCTTGAGCTAATTTATAATTTACAGGTCATACAATCTTTTATTCAATATTTTCATGTACTTTTGAATAATTTTAGATCAACAATATTGTTAAAGTCTCTGCCATTTGTTCTGCAGTTTTTATTTTAGCTTCCTCTACACACTTCCCTTGTGCCATTTCGCTAATAACAGGATAGGTTTCTAATTGTAAGTTATAAATAAAGTAACATTTTGGAAATTCATAAAAACTTTCCTTTAAATTAATATTTAAAATTGTTAAAGCAAGTTTTAGTTTTGTCATTAAATTAGTAGCATCCAGTGTAACATTACGATCAAAAATATCTTCTAATATTTTAAGAGCAGATAATCTTTTTTCTAAACTAAACATATTCTTAAGAAAAATATGACATTCGTCGACGTTGATATTGGTATTGACTGGATCTTTATTGATTATAGTTTTACTTAATTGTGGAAATTGTTCTATGGCTTTTTCAATCGATTGCTTTAGTAAAATCTTATTGTTCTCATATATTTTCATTTGTGCAATTCCTTGTGTGATTGAATTTAATGGTTTTACCTCGTTTAGTGGCCCAATAGAGCTTGAATCAACATTTGATGTAATCAACATAATTCGGTCATACATTTTTTTTGCTGCTAAAGTTTTACCTTCCTTCTTCGATCTACCTTCTGCTTCTTCTATAAAATCTCCATATTGACATGTTACAGTAAATTTTGGATTATGAGGTGGGCCACATACATTTTTGTCATTATAAATTGGACATGACCCAAGATAAAGTTGTGCATACTCCTAACATAAGCATAACTATTTATTGTTCATAATATATATATATATATATATATATATATTTAATTTTAAAATTATATTTATATATTTACCTGTAATTTTCCTATATAATTAATTGTTGGCGATAAAGAAGGATTGTTATACAAGGTTCTAGGAAGTATTTGGTCAAGTCTTTCTGGTACTGATGTTGATGTGAATTGTTGCTTGGTATCATTTTTGGATTTATTGAACTTGGCATACAGTTTTAAAGCAGCATCTAATCGTGCTTCCTTTTTACTCCTTCCTTCTCCTACTTCAACCTCACCATTACATTCTACCTTTATCTTGAAATAGTTTATATGAGTTCCAGATTGTTCAGATACAATACTGTATACTGGTGTTGTTCGAAATCTTAACATTGTGTATTCTTGTAAATGTGATATAGGATTTTTATCCATATTTTCTGAAAAATGTTTAATTAATCATGTAAATGCCGGGGATATATTAATTCAAGTTATTCCAAAATAAAATTATTAACAATCTTTTTGCTAGTAAAATTTTATTTTTTCAAAATATTGTATTCTCAAATCAGTAGTGCAATATTAATTATTATTTATTATTATTATTATGTTACATAAGAAAATTAAAATAGAAAAATAATTTGTCTTACTATGCAACAAAAATCATTGTTTTTATTTATAATTGTAATAATAATTGTAATAGTAGAATTATTCTAAAAATTTAATATTTTTGTTGTAAACCTACCCATATGAAAAAAGTCTGCAGGATTTTCTGTAGACATTTCTGCAAGCAAAATTTCTACAAAGTTTTCGCCCACAGGAAAATTCTGCAGAAATTCTTGTAGAAAATATTTTGTATCTCTACAATAAAAATTAATTATATTTTCTTAAATATTAAAAAGTGAAAGTAGGTGACTGAAACGTCCAACATATGGGAGTAATCATGCGGATGGTAACACCCATACTGAGTGTTGTAGTAACCTAGTTTGACTTTTTAATATTTAAGAAAATGTAATTGATTTTTATTGTACAGATACGAAATATTTAC
>JAPYZP010002191.1:0-20853 GCA_030522985.1 Torymus sinensis
AAAAACATAAAAGAAAATGGACCAAAGACCAAAAATCGAGGACTACTCGCAGTACGGCTGGCTAAACAACGCTGACGACGATGACGACGACGACGAGGAAAACTCGCGGCCCCAGGTCGTCGACGTCCTGCCGAAGAAGAAGCAAGAGCTCGGCGGCAGGAGCGGCAGAGATAAGCAGCTGCGTCGCGGAGTAGATAACAAGCCGGCCGCAGCGGCCGCGCAGGGAGATAAGGGCGCGGTGAATCACGGGGCGACTTTGCCGTCCGTCAGCTCGGTAGCCGGTATGTGTTTATTTGGTTTGTTTTGAAGGAAGAGTAGGGGAAAAGCTTAGGAGGGGAAATTGCATTTATTTGCTTTATTCAAGTTCGGGTTTTATTTATTTATGGGAACGATTTGATGACTGAGAAATGACATTGGAACTGATGAAAATCGATTAATTTGTTATCGTATATGAAATCGGTTCTAATCGTTTCTAATATGGATTCTTATAAATTAATCGGTTTTGATCGGTCATTTTTAGCCGGCTATTATGTATTTTATTTTTTCAAAGCTGCGTATTGAACAATAGTTCGTGCTCCGAAATCGTTTTCGGAGCAAAAGTTATTGTTCGGGCAAAAAATTAGTTTTTTTTAATCTTAAATGTTTAATTATAATAAGATACTCTAAAAACAGTGTAGATTACTATTTTTATAAAGGTATAAAATTGGAAATCAAAACACTTATTGATATTTCATTTACACATAGCTACATTAAGCTCACAAAAGTTTTTCCAAGACCAAAACAAAAAAAAGCCTTTTCCCACAAATCCTCGCTTTTCAAATTTCCCCACGTTGCTCCGATTCCATATCCCTCTCCTTTAAAAATGGCCGCCCCCACCCACTCTATTATTACATCACAACACACTTACACACAGCAGTACCTACAGCACACACACAAGGTTCCCATCGCCATCGGTCCATCCGATATTCCGATATATTCCGATCCGATCCCGTATGCGTGCGCGCCTGACATACAAATACAACCCACAGTGTACGTGTGTGTGTGTGTGTGTATACACAACCGAGAAGGCTGCGTTTATTCTTGAACGCTGACGTCTGGTGCGTCGTATTATATACCTTCGCCGCACCGTAGGTCTGGCAGTCATGGCGTCCCCGCGGCCGAAGTCGCCCCGTCCAGCTCCGATATCCGCCAAGAAGGAGGAGAAAGAGGAGAGTTTCTGGGATAAAATCGGCACCCTTGGCCGCAAGAAGCGCATAAAGGAGGGTGAGTCGAGAAAGAATAATTTTTTATTGCTTTGGAGGAGAGGATGGGGGATGTGTGGGTGGCTTATGGTCAAGTGCATTGAAGCCTTATATGGTCTGGGATGATGTTGGAGGGAGTTATTGTGGGTTTGTTGGGTTTGTTTTTTTTAGTTTTGAGGTGAATAGAGTTGGGAAGTGGGTAAGTTATGGGGCTGGTGAGTGTAGAGTGAATTGGGTAGCAAAGAGTTGAGATCTGTAGGTGTTGGTTGTAGTCATATTGGTTAAGCGTGATGACTTCCTTGTGTTTCTATAGTGAAAGAGGACTACAAAATTCTTTAATTTTACTGTAAACATGATAACTGTGATAAATTTATTTATTCAGTTTCAATCAACTATTATTTTTAAAAAGTATGTTCAACTTATTCGACTTATTTTGACAAAACACATGTCTCATTAAAATTCATATATGGGCAGAAGCAATATTTTCATTAATATTCACAGCAGTGATGTCATATTGATTTTTTAATCAAGGAGTAAATAGAAAATTATTCAAAACATTAAAGGAAACATTATAATTTCAATTTTATTTATAGTACTTTTAAATATTTTCAGTTCAAGAAGTACAAGAAGAAGGCAAACATGCTATCGACTCGCCAGGATTTGCAGCCATGGTGGATATGCCACCAGAGGATTATGCTTTGGATGAAAATGAAGAACGATCCATGATTGTACCTAAGAGTTTGGATGATTCTAAAGTACAAGAATTAATTTATGTCTTGATTGAATGGATCAATGATGAATTAGCTGAACAAAGAATAATTGTTAAAGATATCACAGAAGATCTTTATGATGGACAAGTTCTCCAGAAATTACTTGGTATGTAAAAAAGTAGTTAAAGCTTCATTTAATTTTCTTAATATGTTAAATTTTAGAACAATGTGATAATTAAAATTTTTTATTTGTAGAAAAACTGACTGGAAAGAAACTTGATGTACCGGAAGTTACACAATCTGAAGAAGGACAGAGGCAGAAACTGTATGTTGTTTTGAACAGTGCCAACAGAGTTTTAGGATGTTATCCTCCTTATAAATGGAGTGTTGAATCAGTACACAATCGAAACATTGTATCAATCTTACATCTTCTAGTAAGTTTGGCTCGTTTGTTCAGAGCACCTGTAAGATTACCAGAATTGGTTTCTGTCCAAGTTGTGGTAGTCACAAAAAAAGATGGTCAATTGGTTCATAGAATTGTTAAAGAAGAAATTACGTCGACGTACGATGATCTCGGAATGCGTTGCGAACGCGATGCTTTTGATGCTCTATTCGATTGTGCACCAGAAAAATTAGCAGTTGTCAAAAAGGTGACGAAAATTTACAATAAATAGATCTGTTACATCCTTTTCGTTAAAAGTAGTTTTTATGTTAATAATTTAATTATTTTTCAGTCCCTGGTAACGTTTGTCAATAAGCATCTAAGCAAGGTACATTTAGAAGTTACGGATCTTGATAACCAATTTCATGATGGCGTCTTCCTTACACTGTTATTGGGGCTCCTTGAAGGCTTTTTTGTACCTTTAGGAAGTTTTCACTTGACACCCAAAACACATGAGCAGAAGGTACATAATGTAGCTTTTGCTTTTGAACTTATGCAAGATGTCGGCCTACCGAAACCGAAAGCAAGGCCTGAAGGTAAAACACTATTTCCTTGTTTTCTAAAATTATATTTGTTATTTAAATACGTGATAATACTAATTTGGTTTATTTTCATTTCAGACATTGTTAATTTAGATCTGAAGTCAACACTCCGTGTACTTTACAACTTGTTTTCAAAATACAAGGGCTTAAATTAACGACAAATGGACTCTCTTAACACGAAAGTATTTTATTAAATCAAATTACTCGATAGTTTTCTATTGAAAAAATCGTTTGTAGATGTAGCTTGAATAATGAACTAGATAAGTTATCAAGCGTATTGAAATCAAGATATATTTATATATATTTATACATATATACAATTTTTTTTTTTTACTAACCAAAGACGTTTTCTTAATCAACTGCCATTTCACTGACAGTTATTTATTTGAAATACTGAGTGTATTAAAGTAAATGTGCCTTACTGTGAATGAAGTGAATCTACATCTCAATTTCATAGAATTTCAACAATCGCATTACATTTAGTTTTAGGTATCGCTTCCATTTGTTAATGTACAAATCATAATGTATTATCGAATGAAATTTTTATTGTTCTTGTATACTTATAAATCGAAAATCATGTATTTACAATTTTTAAATGACCAAATTAATTGCTCAAAGCGTTTAACATTTGGCATATAAATTCTTAAAGAATCTTAATTAAATCTTTTAATGGCAAATTAATAATTATTGTGAATAAACTATAAAAAAAAACAATATCTTCGTTTCAAAATTATTTATAAATCAATAGTGCGTTATATTATGATATTGACAGAGTCCACAAACGATTTTAATCGCTAGTTCTCTTCCAATTATCTTTAATAAATTGAATTACTAAAAATTGTCTAATTCTGGTTAGAAAAAATCGGAAATAATTTTTTTTAGATTAAGCAGTAGGATCAATAATAATGATGTTTTAATTTGGTCTTAGAGATATTGTCTTTTGCCTTGTAAGTAGTAGCAAGAACCAGAAAATTTTTCTATTTCATCAAAACTAATACCGGAAAATAGACGACAATTTTAATTTGTGCAATATACGTACCAAATTTTCTTATTTTTATAAATTAGTCGTATAACATTAAAAAATATTTTCTAACATCGATTCAAGACTTTCATAATTTCAGATAAAATTTATTCTTATAATATTTAAAAATATTTTATTCTAACATGAATATAACAAAACAGAAAGACGCAAAAAAGTCACTCCGCCACTGGCAGTCTGCAATTTGGCTTCTTGTGGTTTGCCGCACGACTGCCGTCTTTCGCTCCCCTTCCACCTATTTTTCCCCCATCCCTTCTTCCTCAATTACTCTCAAGATGCTCAACCCCATTACCGCATCAACTATTCATTCGCCGATGGGATAACAAGCCGCACTAAGATTTTGAAACTTTGTCGCATGACGATTTCATCGATCAGCAATACACTCTTATAGTCATCCCGCAATTTCCTATGGGCAAGCGTAGCGGGAGTTATAACTTTTCTTCCAAGAAAGAGGACCTATCAAAGCAATGGAAGTGGAGCTCAAGAAGTACGAGAAGTACAGGCGCGACCTGAAGTTCATGCTGATCTGCTCGGGCCTGTGGCCGAACTACGAAAAACATCCGCGAGTTTTTCGCGCTTTTTTGAGCCTTTCCTCCGGTTTCGCCACTGGCGCTGTGTCGTACGGGATTCTGTGCTTTTGCATGAAGTACGTGGCGAATATCAATCTGCTGACCAGGGGCCTAGGACTCGCCGTCAGCTTCTTGTCGGCGTTATTGAAAGTAATTTATACATATTTCGTGTTTATTTGTTTCATAAACACACTACAAAGTTTAAGTCGAAAGATTCTGGTGAAAAGAATAATGATAAAGAAAAAAATTTTAAACAAAATGAATAAGATTATTCTTCATATAACAATATATAAAATATTGCAACTTCTCTATACTAATAAGTACCCCGAAACGACAAATCTTCTATTCTATATTGATTATAAAAAAATTAAAGTATAGGTATGCATGCTGTCGATGCACCAGAAGGACCTGCAAGACCTCAACGACGGCGTGTCGACGAGCTTCGCGCGCGACCTCGCGATCCAGGAACTCCGGCCCCATTTACTGGCTCATTTTCGTACCTTTTCCAAGTTCTTTTACACCTTCGATTACTCAGTCGCGATGAACGTCATGCTCTACGCGCTGATTCCCCTGTCGCTGCTGAGGCGCGGCAAGTACGTGAGGATGTATCCACAAGTGATGCCGTTCAGCTACGAGCCAGGTTTGGTGTGCTTGTGTTTTAATTTCTTTTCTTTTTTTTAACTTATTCGAGAATTTTTATTGTTTGAATGTGAATTTTGCATTGTTTACTATAACCGATTGCCGATTTGACCGGATATATTCGACTATATAATCAATTAATTATATAATGTTTTCTACCCTCCCGCGTCAAAAGATTATATGAGATCTCATATGAGATCGTAATTGAAACTAATAACAACGATCTCATATGAGATACCATAATATGTCTGAAATTCGTATAACGATCTCATATGACATCTCATATGAGATCGTTGTTAGTTTCAATTACGATCACATATGAGATCTCATAATATTTTCACGCGGGCTCTACTAAATGAAATCCATTATATATATATGATTCTACCAACAAGGGAGAAAAGTCGCTCTTGATTCTCGCTGGTGGGATCACCCGAGGGAATCGTCGACTTTTCTCTCGAGTTACATATAGTACTTTATTTCCATCTCAACTGTGGCCACTTTTTTTTATTTATAAAGTGGGACCAACGGGGGGTGTTTCTAAACATGGGCGGTGGGCATGCATCAACGACCCTGCAAGTGGCCGTAATATTTAAGAGTATTATTTATACGATATTTAGCTAAGTTTATATTACATTTCATTTTTTCAACATGTGCATGAAAAAGGACCTTTTCCTGTGTAGAAAAGTGAATACAAAGTCGAGTATTTCGAGCGTCTAGCAAGTTTTTCCTACCGCTACTATACTTTTCTTCCCGCTGCAGAGGGAGGAAATAGTATATATTGTGTGCCAAGGGCGGAAAGTGAGTCTTTTTAGACCGAGTGTGGAATTACAGTACGAGTAAAGGCGTGAACTAGTTATAATAACTGTTATATAACTGTCGATAGCACCTTTATTTCTACAGTTTTTATTTACTGAAACTGCAAATAACTATGCTGATAACTGCAAATAACTGCAAATAACTGTTAACAACTGTTAATAACTGCTAATAACTGTAAAAAACTGAATATCGACGGCTGAACGGAACAAGGGCGTATCTCCCCGCGCCAATGAAGAGGGGCGCGCATCTTGGCTCGCATTTTTTATTATTTATGTATATAAATACATATATTACATATATTATATGTATATTTATAAATAATAAAAAATACGAGTCGAGATGCGCCCGTCTTCGTCCCCGCGGCGAGATGCGCCCTTCTTCATCGGCGTGGCGAGCTACACCCTTGTTCCGCTCAGCCGTCGATATACTGCCTCAAACCTATCTGTTTATTTCAGTTATTAGCAGTTATTTGCAGTTATTAACAGTTATTTACAATTTTTAATAGTTATTATTTCCACCTGGGACATACGTGAAGCCGGTGAAATAATATAATTTCGCGTGAGATCTCATGTGAGATCTTCTGCAGCGTTTTTATAAAGAATCTCACACGGATTCATACAAAATTATATTCTTAAGGAGTGGTAATACTTTCTGCCACAGGTGTCTGGAAGTATAAAAAAGTTTGACTAAGCTGCCGACAAAAACTAGATCGGCATACACTCCAAAAACGTAATATGCTTGACCCCAAATCGTAGAACTTCATCTGTAGGAGAATCCTTAAATTTTTTATTTTTATTTTTGCATATTTTAATATTGCAATAAAAATACTGATGTATGAATAGCGTAATTGCATATCACAGACTTAGACTCCAATATGTTCTATAGGTATGTTGCATTCAAGTTACGGCAATAAGCGTAGGAAGGTCTATTATAACAGCATATATTTTACAAAAACATAGAAAGCATTACTCTATTACATTATGTTACTATTCATGGAATAAAAGCGTGCGCTGCATGTGAGGGAAATATGGAAAATTCTTTCAATGTTTACAGATGAACTTTCACGATTTGGGGTCAAGCATATTCTGTTTTTGGGGTGTATTCTCAACCATTCTGCCGATCTAGTTTTTGTCGGCAGCTAAGTTAATTTTTTTTTTACTTCCAGACACCTGTGCTGCATATAATCTTATAATCATTATACCCTCCTATAATCCATTTTACCCATCCCATCCCGGCTACCAAAATCATCCCACAGGAGGAGCAATCCACTGGACCTTATACAGCTTCGAGCTCGTGGCTGGCTTCTTCCTCTGGAGCGTCACCTGCGGCGTCGACTCCTTCTTCGGGCTCTACGCTCTGCACATGGTCGGTGAGCTGCGCGTCCTCTCCTTTCGCTTCCGCAGCCTGCAGACCAGCCAGGAGTACAAGAAGGACTTGCGCGACTGCGTGCACCGACACGTCGAGCTCATGCGGTGCCAGCATATTCTGGAACGGGTCTTTGGCTTTCTGGCGATCTGGCTAGCGATCACCTGCGCGGTCGTTCTGTGTGCCTTGATTTTCCAGGCTACTGAGGTAGGTATAGGGGTTCGGAATCGTGGATTCGGATGGTTGGGTAGTTGATGGTAGCGCGACGTATTTTTGAGATAGAGTAAGTATAGTATATTTAGAAAATGAATCTGTATTGTTTAAAAGATATATCTTAGGAATATGTGCAGGTATGTATTTGGTACAATGTGCAATCAAAATTAAGATAATGAAGTGAAAATATATTACTGAGGAAATTTGCATGGTTCCAATGATTCTCATATAGTTCCCACGTGATTTTCATCGTGATTACAATTATTAGCATTAATGCTAATAATGTAGAATGTAGCTAAGAATCTTGTGAAAGCTATTTAGGAATCACAAAGAGCTTCTTCAGCATCACACAAATATATCTGACATATGTACCTGCTTCCATGTAATTTCTAGCGAGAGATTGGACATTTTGCAGAATTAATTGCTCTTCTTTTTTGCAGACAAAAAATCTGAGCGTCTTAAAAGTGTGCTACTTGATTTGCTACAGTTTCTTGAAACTTGTACAAGCCTATTCATACGCTTGGTTTGGAAATATTATTTCTGTTGAAGTAAGTATATTTTACGGGTAACTTTATATATTTTTATCATTTGGATCTTATTGATAACTTGAATTTATTTAGAGTCAAACGTGTCTCGAATCAATGTACAACGCGCACTGGCCAGGTTCCGGCGACATGACGTTTATGAGCGATGTGCTCATCGTATTGTCTCAAAAACCATTAGCTTTCAAAGCGAAAGGAGTCATGATGTTGGAGATGGAGATGTTTATGAAAGTATGATGAAACTCTCATTAACACTTATTGCTTCAAAAATATCCGAAAAGTAATTGAAAATTATTTTTTCTAGATTGTAAATACTTCAGTATCTTACTTCTTTTTACTACGAACACTGGAAGAAACTCTTGATGTGAATCGGTAATATAGACGCTTCTGAAATTGTAAATTAAGTTAATGAATATACTTGTTTTGTTTGAGTAATGATATAAGATATATAATGATTGTTAATAAAATAAAGAATTTAATTTTAACTAGAAACTTGAACAAAAATTATTTGGTTTGCATGAAGTAACAGTCTCGCAATGCATAAAAAGATATGAATATATATTTTGTATCCCCATTTATAATATTATTATTACTTATTGATTATTTATATATTCTTTAAATTTATCTATAAAATTATCCTACACACGATCATGATATATATTGCTTTCGTATTTGAAACTTTGTTAGGGAAAAATATAAAAATACTATTTTTGTACAGTTGTCACGAACCGTAATATTAATAACTGTTTTGAACAACGGTATGAAGTTTGTGGATCGTAGAAAAAATTATTATAAATCCGTGCAACAACTTTCTGATTTCATGAGAACTACTTTTTTGTATAGTGTAACTTTTCTATACGCTTTATTTATATAAAATTTTAATATATTTTGTAGAATATGTTAAAAAAGCACAAATGTTAAAAGTACCTTATTAATTTTGAAATATATCAAGACAGAATTAAGATTTTATATTTCTTTGATAATCCTGTAGGAAGAAACTCTGCAGAAAATGTCAGATATTTTGTCTACAAGAAATCCTGCAGAAGTACCTGTAAGAAATTTCTACAATGTTTTCACACACTATTATAAATCATTTCCTATTATAGTTATGTAGTTTTCCTATTTAACACAAATTTCTGTTTAACACAAATTTAATGATGCTACATCAATGCTGTATAATGTATATATGAAAGAATACAAATCTAAAATTTATACAGAAATATACATGAGCAAGAATTGGTCAGTTCCAGTTAAGTATTAGTAGAATTAATGGTTGAAGATAGTTGCGTATTATCAAAACGAAAAAAAATAGTTGGAACTTAACAATTTGTTGTAATTGCAAACATTGGTTGTCATGACTGTATTTTAATAGTTTAATTAAGTAAATCTATTTAAACTGTGTATAGCTGACATTAAAACAATTAATTGGTAACCAAGAAAAACCATTCTTTGGTAATAATGTGGCGATAGAAATCATTAGAGTGAGAACACAAATGGTTTTTTCTTAACAGCAAATTCGATAAGGATTAGCGTTCATAAAAAACACTGCGGCATGTCGTAATTATTTTGTTACTCCACAGATTTTTGAAAATGCACATAATAATTAAAATTTTTATTTTAGTATACATACCTTTTAACTAGTATAATTAAATTATTTTATGAATTATTGGGATTTTTTATCACTCAGTTTAAGTGTCTACTGATTGGAAAATTAAGATAGTACGTATGATTAAGTTTATCCAATGAATTGTAGGTGACAGATTATTATTTTATTTTTTCTTTTACTAAAAAGATCACACATATCCGCGAACTTTTATCCATAAATTAAACAACGAAATCATCTTCTATATTTCACCTTCCGTAGATGTCGTATAACTAATCCATAATTTACTACATTTCGAAGTTTGTGGACACACAATCTCAATTTTTCTTTAATGACTCACAAGTTAGAATTTTTTTTCAATTTAAAAGAAGACATGCAATGAAGCTGTTTAGTCTAAACTACAGTCAATCTACTGAATTTCCAAGAACAGCGATTGACCACTTGGTTTGGTAAAAAAATCGTATAATAAGGAGTTTCGCAACTTGAGTCAACTTCAGCTTCAGTCTTCAAAAATTAACCAGCTTTCAGCAATCACTTGTCTCAAATCCCCAATGCAACTTGATCCAGCTATCAGCATGTCAACCAGACTAAACCCATTCGTTCCCCTTCCACCTCGTTCGCCATCCTCATCCCTTCTCCGTCGTCCCAGAATTACAAAGTTTACCCAGCTCAAACCTGGAAACTGAATAATGCATACCGCAAGCGCGTAAACTCTCGAACACACTCGACATTTCAAACTTTGTATCGTTCGTGAGGACGGACTTTGTTTTCGCATCGATTTTGCAGTTCAACCGCAACCTGTTCACTCGCCGCCGCAGTTGGAAGAATAATGGTGGCGACGACGATGGAGACGCTGTTGAAAAAATACGAGAAGTACAAGAGCGACATGAAATTCATGCTGGTGGCCTCGGGCGTCTGGCCGAATTACGAGAGGCATCATCCGCTGCTGAGGAAGTTCCTAGCCGTTTGCTCGGCCTTTGCCAGTGGCTCGACCTTCTGTTTCATAGTAATGTTTTGTGCGAAGTACGCGAAAAATCTCAGGATCTTCACTGCCTGCTTAGGTCTTATGATTGGCTTCTTTACCACGTTTATCAAGGTAATGCAATCTTTTTGATATGTATTAAGTAGATACACGTATCTCGTTATTGCACACTTTTCTTGACGTTTAGATTTAACAAGTGTGAGAAAAAAGTACGTTGTAGTAATTTTTGAGATTAAATTAATTTTAAAAGGGATTTAATTTGTTGGTAATTCTTTTTTTTTTATAGTTTATTGTACTTTTATATAGAAAGTATTTGCTTGAGAATAATCTGATATGGGATCTTATGTCAGATTTTGTATGAGATTACATGTGAGATTTTTTTATTAAAATGCTAAATAAGGTCTCGTATTACATTTTCTATTTGTTTATGTACTCTCGTAAAAATCACATGAGGTATCACATGGAATCTGACATATAGGTTTCATTTTCGTGTGACCTTTCATGTGAGATCTCGTGTAAAAGTTCATATGATATTTGAATATGACATATGACATACATCATGTAAAACATCGTATGTAAGTTGTTAGGCAATATGTTATCGAATATTTTGATATAGATCTCATATTAGATCTCACAAAGAAAGATAAACAAATAGTTTTAGACGAATCCATCAGGTTTGTCTGGACGACAATTTATTTTCGCAAAGATTTGTTTCCTCTTATCTTATGCATCTTATACATATAACAAAAAACTCTTAACAAAACGAATTTTTTGTGAATGAAAAATAGATTGTGATCCTCAAAATGCACGAAAAAGACCTGCAGAGTCTGAACGACGGAATATCTGCCAAATTCGAGGAGGATTTGAGCGTGCCGTCGAATCGTCCTCACCTGCTGGCTCATTTTCCAACGTTCTCGAGATTCTTTTACTTGTACGGCTATTCAGTGGGCATCAGTTTCGTGATGTTGGCGAGTACGCCTTTGTCAATGATAAGGTACGGCAAATACGTCAGGATGTATCCGCAGTTGATGCCATTTAGTTACGAGCCAGGTGAGTTTTATTATATTAATTTTTGAAAGTTACAATTATTTGTAGTATAGTAGAATTAGTCATCTAAAACAAGTATTTGATATGCTATAATTTTAGTGGTACATATTATACATTTTTACAGTAAACAAATTTCTAATAAAGATAAAATAATTATTTAAATATCTATATAAAAAAAATTATCTTATAACAATTTTTAGTATAAGATATTATTTGTTCATGTTTGATTACATTTATAAATTTCAAAAAAGAAATAACTTCGTTTTGGAGAAATTACGAACTTAATTTTGGGATTCTTCGAGTATATACTTACTTTCACTTCAAATTTTGGATGTGATATTATATATGATATCTGATGTGAAATCTCGTAAGTTCCAGAGTGCCATTTTCTACAATATATTATGTAGAATCATCTCATATTAGGTCGATATTTATATAAGATATTTTGGATCGTTTCCCGAAAAATTTGTATGAAATTTCACTCGAAATCTCATACAAGATCTCTCATAAGGCCTGGTACGAAGCTGTCACGAAATCTTATCTAAGATTGTTTATGATTCTTCTTATTCTCTTTATTTACTTTCTTCTTACTTATGTTTAATAATAGCAAATAACTCTCATCTATCCCAAAATCATATTACATTTTACTTATTTAATCATGTCTACAAAGGCGGAACGATCCACTGGTCCGTCTACGGATTCGAAATGTTCTGTGGCTTTTATCTCTGGAGCGTCACTGTCGGCGTCGACTCCGTCTTTGGACTTTACGCCCTGCACATGGTTGGAGAGTTGCGATTATTAACGACACGTTTCCAGAATTTGAGATCAAATGAAAATTACAAGCATGAATTGAGGGAGTGCGTCAATAGACACATGTTACTGATGGAATCACAACTCAAGCTACAGCGAGTCTTCAGTTTTCTGGCCATCTGGCTTGCCGTTACCTGTGCAATTGCACTATGTGCTCTCGTTTTTATCATCTTTCAGTCCTTCCAGGTAAGCGTTGGTTTATCCTATTTTCGTGTGTCTAACTAATTTGATGACAATAATAGTCGTACATGTATTCATCTATCTTATTCACATCAAATGGTCTTAAATAAATTATTGTTGATTTACCTTACTGTATCAAACCCAAAAAAGTGTATATACACATATATTTTATAATGAGTACAAGTAATCTGACAATATATTCATTTGTGTGGATTATGAAGAACGTATCCAGGATTTGTTACCAGCTTCTGCAAAACATATTATTTTTTTAACAATAACATTTTTCTCTTTAATTATAGATGAGAAATACAACTATTGTAAGAATATTATATCTATGTGGACATTGCTTTTTAAAATTAGTCCAGGCGTATTCTTATTCTTGGTATGGGAACATTATAGCCATAGAAGTAAGCGTCAATACTTTTTATCAGAATAATATAATTTTATTATATAAAAAGTCATATATAATTATACTTTTAGAGCGATTTATGTCTGAGATCGGTTTATGACTCTCAATGGCCGGGATCAGGTGACTTACGGTTCATGAATGATGTTCTTATTATCCAGTCCCAAAATCCCTTGATTTTTAAGGCGAAGGGCTGGATGCATATCCGTCTGGATATGTTTATGAAGGTAACAACAAATTTTGATAAATTGCTCTATTAATAAAGTTTCTGAATTTGAAAAACATACTTGTTTACAGATTGTTCATACTTCGGTATCATACTTCTTTTTATTACAAACAATAGATGAAAGGAAATAATTTTAAAATTGGGAGGAGTCAGATACTTGAATGTGAAAAAATTAAAGCTATACTTTTTTTAATATATTTTCATATACGTGAGATGTTCCATAAAGTCTTTTATTGTGAATACAAAGAACTGAATTGTAATTGGGTTATATAATGTATATAACAGTCACATAATTGATAATTTTGTACTGACAAATGAACTATTTATAACTAAAATATAATACTTTTTAAAGCTAATCATGGAAGAAAATATTTCATCGTGATTAACATGTTTCCTATATATATTCCAACTTAATATAAAACAATTCATACATATACCTTACGCATCAAAGTAAATTAAATATGTTCACTCAAGTTATTTCACCGTATATACATTATTAGATTCTTTCTCCAAAAAAGTCGAAACTTTTTGTGAAACGAATATTTATTTTACTCATCCAAGTCTTCTTTTCCTTTACCAAAGAATCACTATTTTCTTCCTCCGATACTTTTACAAAGTACAACATTCCTATTCACCTCTACATGCTTCATCTAACAAATTCAAAATTTAACACATTCCATAATGACCACCCTCAACGGCATAATTCAATCCTGATGCGCCCATCAGCTCTTCTCTCTAGCGACTAAACATTTCGCTTCCCCCACCACATCCGCAGCCCCTTCACCCATCCCCACAGTGCAAAACTTTTCTTAACTTGCAGTCCTACGCGTAGTGCTGCAAAGTTGAAACTCGCCGTATCACTGCGCGACAACTTGGTTTGAAACTTTGCGTCGTCTGCGAGCTGACTTTTTGTTTCCAATATCGATTGCCGGAACATTTGTCGTCGCTTTCGCAGTAGTATTTTATCCGATATAGAAGGCGATGGAAGCCGAAGTCAAGCGGTACAGGACCTACAGTCGGGACATCAAGTACTTTCTCGTCGCCTCGGGCGTCTGGCCGAACTTTAAGCCGCATCCCAGGCCCTTCAGGGTGTTTTTGAGTATTTGTTCGGCGTTCGCCAGTGCCTCGACGTTTTATGGTATCGTGGCGTTTATCGCGACTCACGCAACGAGCATTAGTACGCTCACGAGGGGCCTGGGCCTGCTGATTGGCTTCTTTTCGACGTTTATGAAGGTAATTTATGAATTTCGTTAGATTGCGAGGGATAACGATTGGTACTTACTGTATAAAAATTGATATTCTTTACAATTTATTTTAAATTATGTTTCATTGCAATCACAGAAATAATTCTCTGATATAATAGTCTATCGTCCGAATAATATAGTAGGTTTGCATTTTGGCGAGACACGAGAAGGATCTGCAGTATCTCAACGATGGTATCTCAGCCACTTTCGATAATGATCTTAAGGTGCCCGAGTCGCGTAAACACTTGCTGAAGCATTTTCGGACGTTCTCCAAATTCTTCTATGTCTACAGCTACTCCGTGGGCATAAGTATACTTTTGCTAGCGATAACACCGCTGTCGATGCTGAGGCACGGAAAGTACGTGAGGATGTATCCGCAGGTGTTGCCGTTCAGCTATGAGCCAGGTAAGTACTGTGAAAATGTTTGACACTGAAAATGGTTGGAATTATTATCTAGATTTGGGTAAGCTATTTAAATTAGAAATAGCGTTTTAAAAAGCATTAATTCACATGGTGGCTTCGTTTTTTTAATAGTAAAAAGAATTATCTGTATAGTTGCAATGTAAAAATATATGCAGATTTAGAGTGATCGAACTTTATAAAATAGTTATTTTTGAGAAGGATCTGCATTGAAAATAATTAGTTATTGACCACGTCAATAACAGAGGTGCTACCAAGCTCTATTTTAAAATACCCATTTCCCAATATTTATTTCTTTTTACTTTTATCCTTGACCCCTTTTTTTTTTTATTCTCAATATCGGTGAAGCAACCTTGTCAGAGTTTACATCAAAGTTCATATTACATAGTTTCTACCAGCATTCTTTTATTTCGGATACTTCCTTTAATTTAGTTTTGATTTTCGTTAATTATTCTATTATCTTATTCTTTAGCCGTTTATTTAACAATTCATTATATAACAGCTCAGATTTGCTGAAAATTAAAAATTTAATTTAAATAAATGAATGTAGAACTTCAGTTTCGGTTAGTAAATTCCTTTAATGTTAAAATTTAGTGTTTGTGACTATTACATACAGATTTATAACTGAAACAATAAAAAAACATGTTGAAACTAGTGCGCGAAATCAGTAAAAAATGCGAGAATGTACACGCATTCGGTGTACTACTTTTAAAAAAAAAATTATATCAGAGAATTCGATATCTTTTTTATGCATCCTGTATTCTAAAACCGTATTTTTTACTCTAAAAGCGATTAGTGCGCGAATTTGTTGTTTCGCTCACTTTGATTTGTGTGTGCAGAGGGTATTACGGGATACATGCACGAACTGCATTTCAAAATAGTACACCGTACAGTAAGTGCACCAAATAACTAAGTGATTTTAGACGTGATTCACATTATTGTAAAAATTATGTATGCATTCGCGTTACGTACTCGCCGTTATTGCAAAAATAGTGTATTATGCAATAATTTCTCAAAATTAGTAATTCTCGTACATTTTTAAACGTGGTGCGGGAAGTTGGAATTTCGAGTTTATTTAATGCGTGCAAGCATTGACCCTAAAAGAATGCACAAAGTTAAATTTCTCACACCACATTAAAAAAAAAAAAAATTCCCTTACGAATCTTTTCATAAAACCCATAGGAGGGCCTCTTCACTGGTCTGTATACGGGTTTGAACTATTCTGCGGCTTCTACCTCTGGAGCGTGACGTCTGGCTCGGATGCAATCCTGGGTCTGTACTCTCTCCACATGGTCGGCGAGCTCAGGCTTCTATCAACTCGATTCCAGAACCTGCGGTCCAGTGCGAATTACAAGAGAGACTTGAAAGAATGCATCGACAGACATCTGCTGTTGATGAAGTCGCGGTACAAGTTGGAGAAGATCTTCGGCTTTCTGGCCATTTGGCTCGCCATCACGTGTGCCATCGCACTCTGCGCTCTGGTATTTCAAGCTACGGAGGTAAGAGCATATTTTAGTGGCTTACTTGTCAGAGTCGTTCTTGCGATAAATTAAGGACGTTGTTTGGAATGTAGATAAGGAATATGTCTGTTATAAGGATTATGTACTTGATTGGTCACTGTTTTCTGAAGTTGGTTCAAGCTTACTCATACGCTTGGTATGGAAATATCATCAATGTTGAAGTAAGTACTTTATTTATTAAAAAAAAAACAACAAAAAAAGTTTGGTGTGGGTTGACAAGTATTTGAAAACTTTTAGAGTGAAATATGTTTGATGTCCATTTATGACGCACATTGGCCAGGAAGCGGCGACACGCGTTTTATGAACGATGTACTGATTGTATTGTCACAAAAACCGTTGATTTTCAATGCGATGGGCTGCATGTATCTGCGCTTGGATATGTTTTCAAAGGCGAGTTTGAGAAAATTAAAATATACTTATATGTTTTTATGTTTTAATGCATTATCATTTGAAAATCAATTCTTATCCATCTAGATTGTGCATACCTCGGTATCATACTTTTTTCTACTGCGAACTTTAGAAGAGAAGCAAGATATTTCGTAAAAAAGAATCATTGTTTCTAAGGGGTAGGATAATTTTTTATATAAAACTACATCATATATTTTTTCTTACTTATAAATGGTTTTATTTATTATACGAAATAAATGTTAAATAAATTATTGCAGTTACTATTATTAATTTTATAACTTTATCCACTATAACTCTGATTTTTCTCAATGATAAAAATATCGCTCAAACTTTCTTTTTCATAACGTTTGTAACTTTTCTATTCCCGGTTCCCCGTTGCCGCTTGGACAGAGTTTACAAAACAAAAATATTTCTCCGGCTATAATACTGCTAGAAAACAACATGCACAAAAGTAACTTTTATGATACTTTTTTTTACAACAATGTATTTGTAACTTTGTATCTGTCAGCTTTTTTTTTATGTTTTGCTATAATCCTTTATGTCCGTGCAACTTTATTTTTCGAACTATAGTCAGATAAAAAAAGTTTTATACAATGCAGAGAGAAACAACATTTTATACTATAACAAAATGTACAACTCTACGTATATTTTTGTCTTACGTCGGAAAAACACTATGGAGAATCAAAAATAGCTAATCATTGGAATTTAAGCCGGATTTAAATAACCACTCACATTAATGCTCTGCTCAATTGCAATTCACATACTTTATTCTATATTTTTTATTCCTTTTACAATTATAAAATTCTCGCAAGAGAAAACGAAGTATTTATCACAAGTTCTTCGACTTCTTACATCCATTGCTCCACGGCAAACTCTTGCCACCGACTGAGCTCTTCGCTACCCCCACCACTTTTCCTTTTCTCTTCATCCCTACTTTTCCCCTTGTCATTTTAGCCTGCACTTAACGAAGTCGAAGTTACAGTGCTGCAAACAACAGCATGCCTCGAAGATTATCGCTGCATGAAGCATTCAAAACATTCTCAGGGAACTTGTCCCATCGATTGCCTCGTTCCTCGCAGTATCACGAGTAGTTTCTTATGTGGTAAGTAATAAGCTTATGTCACGAAGGAAAAACGATGGAATACGAAATGAAGAAGTACGAAAAGTACAAGAGGGAGATAAGGTTTATGCTGATCGGTTCCGGACTGTGGCCGGATTACATGGGGCATCCGCGGCAATTCAAGATCTTTTTAAGCGCATTGTCGGCATTTTCGAGTGCCACTATCACATTCACCTTGGCTAATTTCTGTGCGCATAATCTGTCGAGTATTGCTATTCTGACAAGAGGATTGGGATTATGCATCAGTTTCTGGTCGCTTTTTCTTAAAGTGTGTAAATTATTTATTTCAAATATTTCTATATACTATTAATCCTAATAGTATATTGTGCAGCAAATTGTGAAGTAAACAATTTTTATAAGTGTACTCTCTAAAAATGCGTGTAAGTGAAAAGTCGCTCACTGCATGGGTGAGAACAAGTGAACGACTTTTTATTTATTTATTTTTAGACAGTAGAACGACGCAGTATGACCGAAACCTAAGTGTGAGAATCATCTTCGTGCACGCGTTTTATATATTATTTTTTAAACAATGGTGAGAACTCGATTTTTGTATTGTAGTGTAAGCAAATCCACTATTCTCGTTCTACAATACAACTTTGCTCGAAATCATGATTTCGAGCATTGTTCTTTAAAAACGCGAATATTGGGCTCACACTACACAACTATAAGAAATTTAGTTCCGTACATCATACGATTTAAAAATACCTGTGTTCAATTGATTCTCGGCTTCTGGATATTCTCAAATTTCAAATTCGCGCATTTACAACGCACAAATACTATTTTCGCTGAGAGATAATTCATTATTTCCTATGGTATCTTTTATAAGAGATGATTTTGTACGTAATGATGAAAAGTTTGAGTATAATCGTATAGGTGACAATTCTAGCGTGGCACAGACAAGACCTGTTGAATCTCAACCAAGGCATCTCAGCGCGTTTTGAGAAAGATCTGCAAAATCCGGACAACCGGCCTCACCTGTTGGCTTACTTTCCATCGATATGTAAATGCTTCAATATGTTTAACTGCGCTGTTTTCATAAACGTCATTCAGATGTCTGTCACTCCTTTGCTCGCTTTGCGACGCGGCAAGTATGTACGGCTGTACCCACAACTCATGCCGTTTAGTTTTGAACCAGGTAGCTGTAATAGAAAATACTTGAAAGTTTGTTGAAAGAAAGAGTGCATGTAAAGCGCGCGTTACTATTTTTGTTCACTATAGGTGGAGCAATTCATTGGTCGATATACGGATTGGAACTTCTAAACAGTTTTTATCTTTGGAGCATCACCGTCGGCGTCGACTCTGCTTTTGGTTACTACGCGTTACACATGGTTGGCGAGCTCCGGCTCCTCTCATCTCGCTTTGAAAATTTGAAAACCAGTAAAAATTACAAGAAAGATTTGCGGGAATGTATAGAGAGACACCAGCAGCTCATCGAAGCGCATCGTCTGCTGGTACAAATCTTCGGGTTTCTGGCGATTTGGCTAGCTGTCACTTGTGCCATCATCATATGTACAATTATTTTTCAAATTAGCGAGGTATGTTTTGATTTTTTCCGGATTTGCGTTTGTATTGCGTCAAATGTAAAGTTAATTTTTATGCAATTTTCGTTTTAGACGACGCACCTTAGTGCATTCAGAGCGGTTTACTTATGCGTTTACGTTTATATAAAATTGTCGCAAGCTTATGCTTACTCGTGGTACGGGGATATCATGACGGTAGAGGTGAGTATTCTGTCATTTTATAATAAATTATAGGGCAATTAAGTTAAAAAGATTGGAGTTAAGATTTAAAAGAACCACCTCCGTATAAGTTTTATACACGTAAAATTGAATTTGGAAACCTTTGTTAGAAGATCATCGTATTTCTGTCAATAAATCAGAATTAATGTAAGGTAAATTTTCAGAGTAATGTATGTCTTAATTCCATATACAATTGTAAGTGGCCAGGATCTGGAAACTTTGAGTTGATGAATGATGTTCTTATAATACAATCACAGAAACCCTTAATTTTCACAGCAAAGGGCTGTGTAATCGTACAGTTAGATATGTTTACGAAGGTAGCATTCACACATTAAATTGTTATTTTAATGTGATTAAAATTTTAATGTACATATATATTATATCTAATTTTTGTAGATTCTCAACACATCAATTTCTTACTTCTTTCTACTACGAACGTTAGAACAAACTCTCGAGGTCACCTAGTGATTGATTAACTTGAATCTAAATTTGTTGTCAATAAAAATATATATTTCTGATAATTCAAGGAATTTAATAAGTTATTTACGTCACGATTTTCATTTGTATCCGTTGTTCATAAAGATGCGAGTAGATAAAAATAAGTTGGCTACAAGGAAGGAAATAATATAACAAAAGTTCAACTTTTGCAATTATTGTTATATATGGATATGCCTAATGATGAACTCATTTAATGTAACATTTCCTTATTACAGTTCTTTCTCTTTGGCTACGAATGACAAGGTTATTATTCTTAGCTATAAAACTCTTTCCCTTTGTCTCCAACTCTTACAAGGTAATTTCCCTAGATGCAATGCGTTCTGAATGATAGAATTAATTCTATTCTTATTCTTGTATAGCATTCGAAGAACCGTGGATATAAAAGATACAGTTACTTTTCTATTTCAGAATATAATGAGAAATAGTTATTTTATACCCTACTGCAAAATCTCACATGAGATCTCACGTGAGATCTCACATGAGATCTCACGTGAGATCTCACGCCAAAATCTCATCTGACCTTTTTTGTCAA
>JAPYZP010002192.1:0-14879 GCA_030522985.1 Torymus sinensis
CTTTCTTGCGACATTAGAAATAATAATATATAATAATACTTTGAAGAATATTCTCCTATTCTCAATCCAATTTAACTAGAGATGAATAATTTTTTAGTTTAGGAAATGTGTATTTATGTAATCTTAATTGAATTTTTGTAGAAAAAAAGCCAGAAAAACAGTATATATGATGTACAATTTTCCGTGCATGTAAAATAGTTTTTTCAACTACTTTATGATATTTTATTTTAACCGTTTCAAAGAGGTTTGATATTCAATTGTCATAGTTTTTCTTAATGATCTAAGAAAAATGCTTAAAAACTATGAAACCATGAATATGTTGCCCTTTGCAATACTGTATTCTACAAAGTTTCAAGGGAGTATTCCAAATCATTCAGAAATGGTATTTGAACAATGTTACCTAACTTTAAAAAATGATGGATTTGTTATGATATCAGTTTATTCGTGATTTGGTTGGTGGGAGTAACAGGTTGCTAGGTTACAAAAACAAAAGTGGAACCAAGTTTTGCTAAAATTATAGCATGCGAAGCGCGCTTAGAGATGACTAGTATATAAGTATAAGTTAGACAAACAAAATTTACTCCGACTGATATTCTTACATATTCTAAAATACTATAACTTAAAATTTTACAGAAGGATAAAGTATTTCACGACGAAGGAAACAAAGTCATGCATATTTTTTTAAACTATTTCATTATATCATTAGCAGATGTATAATTAACTCAATTGGTGATGATAGTTGAGTATACGATCGGTAATGAATTTGATGGTAACGAAAAGTCTAACAGGAAAGACGTTTAAGGCATATAGCTTTTATATACAATAAATTAAAAATTTTATTTTATAATATATGCGAAAATGAAGTTAGAATTTATCATATTTTATTTTATATATATATATATACTTATTCCTTTTTATATTCCCACGTATTCAAAGCTTTAGTCACTCACAAGAATGACACGTGTTCAGGTTTTTGCTTATTCGACTAATATAAGTAACAGGCGCCTCCATTCGCAATATAACTTGTACTTTAATCTTTAGACAAATAAAATAAAATTCGGGCTTTTACAGAGCCCCAAAAGTGACTTTTGCGACAGTCTAAAGGATAATATAAACACATGTTTAAACTCTCAGACGCGCTGGCGTGCTAAAATAACTTTAAATTTGCGACGGGCCGTTATAAACCATTGTTTTTAAGACTTCTGAAAAACGTAACTTTCGCGTAACAGGGTCTCATCATCTCGATCATGCCAACAGCCCAATAAAAAGCGTGTAACCATTCAAAAATTCAAACTCTCTCGTATCGCGCACGTAAAGTCTTGTCAAAAAAACAAGCGAGCAATTAATTTTGACTGGCTCAACGTCGCAGCCGGCGAAATTTGATATAACCGAAAAAGGTACTTGGCGCACAATAACCGCGCATTTTCTACTCTCTTTCTTTTTTTCTTTCGCCCCGCGGACACGTCGCAGCCTCAGCCGCAAATCAGACCAAATCGCCAACATGTACATACGTACATACATACACAGACGAGAGATCTCCACTTTCATTTTTATCCGTTGCCCGCGGCGGGCTTTTTACCCGCAACGCGTTTTTTTGCAAGCATCGATCGGGCGCGAGCGCAGAGGACGCGCGCATATATACGTGCGTGTACGCGTGCGCGTATAGGCGCGAGTGCATCACGAGGAGCAAAAAGGTAGGCGCGCGGAAGATGCCATTTTACATTCTCGGAAACGAGTTCTCCGCGGCGCGCTGTGGAAGTTGAACTGGACCCGCGCGTGCCCGGTATGATCTCGGCGCGTTGCGCAGTCGCGTAACCAATCTTATAAGTGTATCGAATCCGGTGCCTGCGATCTCAAACACGTTTCATTGTGTATTTTTTCTCTAATCGGCTGGTTATATAATGGAGAGATTTCTTGTATTATTTCACAGTATTATACTTGTCAAATTTATTTAACAATGATAAATAATACTTTTGTGCAACAAGGTTTAAGACGACGCATGGATATACTTTATGGACAATTTTGTTTTTTTCTGAACAATTTTTACTTCTAATTATCGTATTAATAAATATTAGAGTACTTAATTATTAAAATTAAATCCCCATCGACTATTATTTATTTCGTTACTGGGTTATGACATTTGTTTTTTCTTGTCAATGTAAAAAAAGAAGTCGCTCAAAAATTAAAACTTATATACCAATGTCGTGTTTGATAAGCAGTTTTTAAAATATTCTTAGCGTGTTGAAAAAAATTAATTTTTAGAACAAATATTAACTTGTGATTTATTCACATTCGTACTTATAACCTATAAATACTATTCAAGTTTAACCGTGCTGCCTGCGCCCTACGCGTGTAAATATACAAATATTCTAACAATTACGATCAGCCTACCGTTAAAATCACTTACGGACACTTTTGAAGCAGGTCAACGCAGAAATTTATATTTTTACGATTACTATAATTTTACCGTTACAATTAGTATAGTACAATAACTACGTAGAAAATGGAGTAAAGTGGAAAATGAAGTAACAAGCGGCTAGTAACTGTTCTTCGTAGATTATTGTACCACCAAGCGCAGTCTTGAAAAGTTCAGAGTAATATTATATAAGGTAGAGCGTCTTTTATCCGGATACTTTAACAATTGTATCAGTATATGGATATCCTAGTATAGTGTAGACGTGTAATTCAATGACAGATACTGAAACATCTTACCATTCTACGGATATCCAGCCACTCGGCCGTTCACCTCGCTCACCCGAGATTTTTCTTCATATTGTATTTCCATATAGAGTACCATTGAGGATCAGTATAAGTAAAAAACATGTTGCGAGAGTACAACCTTTTGTTTTAGGAAATAAAATTGTTTCAAAATCCTATGTAAAATTCATTTGTAATATCAGCTGATATAACATATCCTTGTATAGATTCGTTTAGACAAATGGACTATTTCCAATTGAATTATAATTAATGCAATAGTATTTTAAATAAATGATTAAAGTTTTTGTAAACAAAAAAAAAATTATACATATTATCTTCCGTTTTATTATTATACGTAAATTCCGGCTCGGTATTACATATTACATCTAAAAGGCGGAAGGAACTATAAAAAAATTCGTTAATTTACCAATTAACCCATCAATTATCTATATAAGTATTGCACTTGAAAGAAATCACCTAAAGTGTTGAATACTTTAGCAACTGCATTATCAGTTTGGTTGCTTATTACAGTCCGCTAAATGAATGCCAAGACTAACCATAAACAAATGCCGGACTTCCGTAAACAAAAAATCCGTGCAAACTTCATACATTCAGCTCCCCACTCGAGAAAACTATTTCTCCCTCACCTAATTCTAACAACCGGTCATAAACGTCTGTCGATGCCCTATAATTATTCGACCGCCTCTCCATCCCCGCGCGCGCTGTGCCAGCAGCAGAAAAATCTCGCGCCTACCTCGCTAAATCCTTTCCAAAGCGTAACAGTACCTTCGAAAACAGCCGGCATAATTCGAAGTAACGTTAGAGGCGAAAGCAGCTTGCGCTTCGCCGGTGCATCCCATAATGCATCTTCATATTAACGATCCTTGCGCGCGCGAAAACCTCGGCTGGTCGCATAATGGTAGCGGCGGCAGCCGGAGCTAGCGAGAGTCAAGACAATTTCTTCCGCATCGCGGCATCTTGCAAACGCCGCTGCAGGCGGCGGCGACGAGCTGCAAGCGCGACTGAAAACGTGTTATAATAACGCTTCCGTCTCTCCGCCGTGAGCGGGGGAAACGCTATTCCTAATGGCCTCGTGTGCGCGCGCGCTTCTCCTATGAGGCCCAATTACCAGCGGCGCATGCGCGCATGGAAATCCAATTGTTAAATGTATCTCCACGTGTAGTGCAGGTCTTCTTCCTCACTCTCTTCGGAGGAGATTTCTTTTGAAAATAAGCGGGAAGAGAAGAGCATCTCGATTATGAGCTATGCGCGCACTCTCGTTTCGGCGAACTTTGGAATTGCCCTTGGGTGCATTTAAAAAAAAAGTTGAACGATTATAACCGTACAATACATGGAAAAGCTGGTGTGCGGGGCCCTGCTACTGTATGTGCGGAAAGGAATGGAAATTATGGGGTCCGCGCTAGAGCGACACTTAACAACTGTGCCGAGATTTCCTTCGTGGTTTTTGTAGAGAAATGTATATACAAGTATATGTTAGGATTTCACAAGGAAGTTGGATAAGTGATTTTATATATTCACCTAATAATATAATTGGGTGCGGTTAAATATAAGAAAATCTTCTAATTCTAATTTATTTTATTATGATATAAAATCATTATTATCCAACGAACAATTAATTTATGTAATGTGTTTTTCATATAAACAAATAAATCTGCAACAGATAGTATTTTAAAAAATTTTTATTTCTAAAGATTGAAAACGATAATATTATTCTTGAGAATGTTCTAAAACAGAGGACTGGACGATGCTTACTCAAAACGAGCACTTTGTCCTATATAACACTAATTTGGCAAGAGTGCCTATACTCTTGAAAGTACGGTTTTAACGAAGCACTGTAATATTTTATCAAAGGCCACCAAGCGGCGGTAATGCGCGTTGATTCGCCCCAATCGCGGGGACCCCGTAATGCAAGCATTACGAACAATTTAACTGAAATCATTAACTCGTCAACTGTAAAACGTCCTACGGAGCGAAAAACGAGTTCGAGTAAATATCCCGTTATAAACCTTTATTAACCATTACGCTAAAGCGCCATTTTTCCCCTGTCCAAAGCCCATTAAAACTCTTTCGTTCTTTATCAGACAAAAGCCACGCGGCGTCTCACAGGCACATATATACCGCCGTCCCGCGCGGGCGCACTTAAAAATTACTCATCGCTCTCTCGAGAGCGTCGACAAGAAGGTGCATAAGTGCGCCGGTGCGAGAGAGCGAGAAAGCATCGATATCCCCGCGAGAGCCTCTTCTAATCGGACTAGGGCCATTTAGAAGCGGCTGTCGCGCTCGGTCGCAATACGCATGTCCCCGTGACCCTCGGCTTACACACGCTGGGAGAAGAAATCCCGGCCTTCTTCCTTTCGTTCGCGCGCGGACTTTCTTGCGCGGTGAAGCGACCTGTCGCGCTGACGTCTGTCTTCCGCGAGATAAGATGGCTACTACTACTACTGGCGATAGCTACTGCAAGAAGGGGAAAGGAGCTGCGGCGGGTTCAGAAGCGCGCTATGATGGGAAAGGGAGAATTTCGCTCCCGGAGGAGGCTCTGCTCGAGGTTTTATGTTCCTCCGTACTGTCCGTAGGCAGGAGGTTTAAGACCGAAGGAGCTGTTTAGCTAGAAAAGTGAGGTCCACTAGGACCAAGGAATGAAATTGTTTTATGGAGTTTACACGACTTCGGGTTTTATTAGAGCTGGTGCTGAGGAAAGATTATTTTTAATGGATTGAGGAGCCATCAATGGAAATAAAGGAGGAATTCGAATTAAATAAAGCAAAGGTAATAAAACCAAAAATTTTCTTGCATTTACCAAAAATTACTATAGTTGGTAAAATAGTAGTTAATCAATTGTTTTATAAATTATGTGTCGATTGGAGTATGAGAGGATTAATTAAAAATCATATACGACGGTTCTGTCGAGGTTATTTCATATATTTATTAAGTTTCTATACTATAGTCATTGTTCATTTCTATTTCCATACAGGATGTCTATTTTAGAAAGATTCCAGACTACCCAGCCCAATGTTCCTCACTGTTCCTCGGAAGCTTGGAGAAATCAGTTCGCCCCTACGGAAGTGCCGTCTTCATTATTTCTGGCTGGTCAGCTTCCCGCGCACGAGCTGTACCTTGCGGTATTTACGCTCGAATAAAGTAAATTATCGCGGTAGAAAAGTTCATTTTTTTTTCCTCGGCTCGCGCGAGCCCGAACCACTTATCAGAGTTCTCGCGAGATATTTACCGGCGCAATATCGTTATCTGCGATATGGGAGAGGCATAAGGAAACTACGTTGCAGGCCCAGCGCGTACTTTCAGCGGGCGGATAAGGCAATGACTTTTTACCCAAAAAGGCGGGGCATACGTTTAATAACGTATAGATGCCCCTCTAAATATAATTCAAATTAAGACCTTTCGTATTAGCGGAGATAAATGCGGGGCATTAGTGGTAGCTAGCTTTATACTGATGAGAATTACAGTTGTACAGTATTTATGCTCTTGGAAAATTATTGTCTTTAAACTGGAAGACTAAAGATAGAGTGATCTATTAATTATATTCAAGAAAATATTTTAAACTCATGTAGCGTAAGTATAGCAAATAATGACAAAAAACATTTTTCCCATTCTCGAAAGAGAAGATCCAAAGTAAAACACCCGCACTTTCTAAATTGCTCGATACACATGATTCATAATACCGATGAAGATGATCGATATTCAACTATTTTTTTTACAAGAAATGAACAAAAAAAAAACGTATGACAGCAACTCGATACCGATCCATTTCGTAGAAAAAGAAAACGAGAAATCGATCTGTATTCTTACATACATCGTGTACACACTCGAAGACCTTCGTAGCCAATTGAAGCGCGGTGTAATCCGCGTTGAGGTGTGAAGCTGCGCCGCGCGTGCATTGTTTTCTTTTGCTCGTTCAGCACTGATTCGCCAGTGCCACCCAGCGATCGATCTTTTTTGTCCCTGTCGTGCAGACATTCCGAGCATACCTTTTTTACCACGTTTCCACCATACTTCGTCGGCCGAGATTTCCACCAAAAATCGCGTTTTCGAAAGCGATAAGCTGTGTGTGTATAGGTACGGTGCGTAATCTATCAGCCGCGTGCGTGCGCCTACGCAAACGACGTGCCAGAGGACGCACGAGTGATTTAAGCGACGTTGTGAAATCGATTAGATATACATACGGGTGGCAAAGAAACTAAACGTTAAGTGCGCCGCTATTTGCGCGGTGATAAATCGCGCCAAAGTGCTAATTTCAAGTGAAACGTAAAACGGCGCAATTAATTAATTGCAATTATAGGCAGACACATCGTTGTGTTGACTTTTCAGCGGGAAATGGTGGAAAAGTTTAGCTCGTTTGTTTCGAAATTTTTTGAATTTCGATATAGTTGATTTGGAAAAATAGTTAAAATTGAAAGATAAATATAGTCTTATGAAAAACATTGATCTCAAGTTATTGATGTCAAAATAGGATGAAAGCAGAAAACGAAAATAAAGTGATGCGTCAGACCCCCAGGAATAGTTTCTAGTTATAAATTGATGCTAAAGAAAGGCTCTCCCACCTTGAGTGAAACAAATTGTTGAAAAGCGATTTATAGTCAATCATGTGTTAATAACCCGCGAATGAGTTATATTCTACGATTCGCTACTTCCTCATCTCCCGCGGCCACTTAAAAATTCCGACGAGCCAGCAGCCCATTGCTCTTCTCGGCCGACTCTGTTTTGCGTCCCAGAAACGCATCTAGCCCGAGACGCGAAATTATGTTTATTATGTAATTATAGCGAGAATGGCCACCGATAAATATGAGGCATCTTTGATGCTCGCGCGAAGACATGAATTTATTCATGAGTGCTCACCGCCTTCCCAAAACATCTTAATCGTGCGATAATCACAATCGACTGAAATTCCTCTCTTCCGTTCATCGACAAGTGTGGATTTCCAGAAATTTTTGGCATTCCTGTGAGTCGTTTTTGTTTATTCGGCCGCAGTTTCTAGAAGATAAATGACCGCTGCCGGCCAGATACAACAAGAGGTGAGGAAATTAGAACGTTAATGGGTTGGGCTAAGGTAATCAGGAAAGTAATATAATTGAAAAGTCATTTATTATTATGCTTTTTGTTTATACCAACAGTTACTTATTCAAAATGCATCTTTTCAGTACTGCCACGTATTATAAACACCAATATTTTGCAATACGTCACACATAAATGAGTTTAACATTCTTCAGTGATTTGATGCTTTAGAAGTGCTAGAAAACTTTTATTTCATAATACTTCAGTTAGAAAGTTGATGAGACAAATCGTACTCGTCTATCTGATAAATTTCTGTAAATCAATAAAAACTATGAAATATTTTGATCTTTATGTAAACGCACGACCTTTCACTATGCACACTGTGTTAATAAATCATTAAGTATTGCTACATTGGTTTCGGTCTATAATAAAATCACACGATGATGTAAATTGCAACATGGATAACATTTTAATGTTAATCTTATTCTTCAGAAAAGGTTAAATTTAAAATAGAAAAATCAATTGCAGTGATTTGATAACATTAATATAATTATAAAAATAAGTGATAGGCACAAGCCAAAAATCAAATCTAAATTAAATTATTAACAATAAAAATTTATTATTTTACTTTAGTTGATTCGTAATTACTCCTTAGATATTAAAATAATTAATAATACTATTTCGAATAAAATATTTATCTCAAATACCTATCTAAATGAACAATCATTATTTAAAATTCTAAAGAACTTAATCAGCTAAATTAAAAACTTTTAATTTGTTATTTTACGGAAACAATTTCTTAATTCATCGGACTTGTGTGATAATAGGTATTAACATTCAATATTTTGCAATTAGACACGACTAAAATGAGATATATTTAATTTTTATTGAGATGCCTGATATACTTGTACATAATTATTATAAAAAAATTTTCCAGTCTAAATATAATTGGATATTTATTTAATTTCATTCAAACAAGAATCGCCAAGCTAGTTAAATATTTTTCATATGCAACAGATTCTTTCTAACATTGCCTGTACTTTTAGATCTACATTACTTCTTCTACTCCGTGCAACCGACCCATCTATACAGATAAAAACAAATGCTATTTTAATTAATAAAATGCGTAATTAAAATTCTCATATCGCATCACACGGACCGTCACCTTTCTCATACAAAAAGCCATGGAAAAAAATAAAATACCCAAGAATCTCACCGCAGGTATCGCATAATCGCATCTTGTCTCGCCTTATGTTTTACGTGCGCGCACGTAAGGCATATTTTCATCGGAAAGAAAGAAAGAAGACCACCCGAAAGCCGGGAGAACAGGATATATTCGCTAGGATTTTGATATAAATTCGTTTTTCCCGATGTGTCCTAATCGGTGTCAACTTCTGCACGCATCGACCTACTCAAGAAGACCCGTTATATGCCTATTTAACCGCTGCCGCGCTTCTCTCTCTTTCTCTCTCTCTCTCTCTCTCTCTCTCTCTCTCTCTCTCTCGTCTTTTCATCCGCCGCTCACATCCACTCTCCTTATCTCTCACGACCTTTCTCCACGCGAAACCAAGTGAGCACTTCACTTTGTATGTTTCCAGTTTCGTCGCATTTTCATTTAGCCCTCACATGCGCATACTTATTCTCTATTAGTTTTAATTATTCGCTCGGCCTGATGAATATCTATTCTCACGTTTTTCTCAACTGTTAATTCATTGGCAAGTGTTTATAATAAATATTTTTTTCTAAATTATTATTACTACAAACTCTTTCATGAATCATACTTAATCGAACTGTTGTAATAACATAAAATATTATTAAATATTTTATAAATATTACGGTCTTGTAATTGTGATAATTATTATAACGATTTTTTTCAATTTCTCACTCAATTACTTTACATGTTAAGAAAATCAATATATATGTCAAAGGCAGAATTGGAACGGAATCCTCTTTTAAAGATACGCTTATAATCTCAATTAGTTGTCCTAATGTTACCCCATTCATTGAATTCAAAATGCACTTTCGTACACGTTCTTTAAATCCGATAGCAGCGATGGGGTGATGTACATATGGGTCGATCTTATAAAAACGGAATATCTTTTTTGTAAAATGGGTTTTTCATCTGTCAGTGAAGTGGAAATCATATTTTTATGCTGACTCCAAAATTTGGTTTCATATATACATACATACATAGGGGGAGACCGGTACTAGTTGGCATGCGGGGCAGGTTGGAAAAATGACAATAACTTGTGATTGGAGTAACAAAGGTCAAAGCTGTTGATGTCAGTTACGTAAAATGGGATAAGAAATATTTGTTTTAATTTTCCGTTGAAAAGCATCATGCGTTTCGGAAATATGCAAGTTTTACAATTTTTTGAGAAATTTTTTAAACTTTGACATTTTGAAAAATGTCGTGTAATTCTTTGAAACATTTTGTTAATCCGTTTTTTCTTAACGTAGGGCAAAATAATTGCTTTTTTACAATTATACCGTTTGGTATTTTTTTTATTTTTCAATTTTTTAATATTATTAGGAGAATTTTCAAATTAGTGTTCGCTCGGGGCATGTTGGCACCTATTCAGAACAGGCAGATTGTTCAACTTATCATTCCACTATGCTAATACCTAATTAACACATTTTTTTTATGTATAAAAGTTCTTGAATGTTGCCACAGAAAATCTAAGGAAGTCTAATAAAATCTCCATTTATACGTTTTAGGTAATGTATAGTTTTTAGCTGATTTTCTGTTCAATGTCACATTTTCATATGTGATTCTTTTATATATAATAATGATATCGTTATTTACTCAAAGATTTATTATCAGTGAACCTATCACAGGCACGTGGCCAACTTAGCCCGCTATGAGGCAGGTTGACCAAAAATCGTCCAATCCGAAACTTGTTTCTACCTTTTTTGTGATCAATTTAGAAATTTGAAAAAAAATCATGAAGATGCTCTATATCAAGTACTATCCATGAACTAAAATAGTTCTTTTAATTTACTTATACTGTTTTACAGAAAAAAGTAAAATGTGAGAAGTCGGCCAACTAGCCCCGGTCTCCCCTAATGCCTATTTGGAAAACCGTATTGGTTGAGAGCAGCTTTTTTCGCAACAGTGCATAAAATCAGCAGGGACGCAAAGGATCCGCTGCAACTGTTATATCGTTTTAAGGATACAAAAACTAACACTTTGATGTAAGAATTAGATCGGTAAGATTTATAATGAAGAGAATATTCATATTTGAAGAGTTTTTAATTCCTGTGGAGTTAATTTGTACAAAATTACTTGGGTGATTTTGAACATCGATATCAATTTAAATGTTTCGCAGTACCTCATAGTACAAGAGTACTGCCAACATTCTTCGAACGCTGTCAACTATCCCCGTAATATGCCTGCATCAATCATAGACGTCATGATAAAAACCAATCCGCACAGTTGCAAGTTACCATACAATAAAACCTTCGACGTTATATTACCACGTCAACAATCAGTGTATTGCAATCGTTACACGTACTCAATACTCAAAATCGCGTAACTCTTAAAAGCTTATCCAAATCAAAATCTATAAGTTTTCTTGTAAGAGTAAAAAATTGTTAACAATAAAATGTACAACATCGCCCCATTCTCCGTTATCCTCGCCTCTTCGTCAAGTCATATACTACATATAATGCAATTTTTCACGTCGACCATCAAGCATAGCCTTGAATCAAATTGCAAAATTGAATATTCACAGAGAAAGCGAGTCTTAAAATCAAGCGGCCCATTTTTTATCAATTGGTAAATGTATTTCTAACGTAAAAGAGCTATCATGAAATTATTTATAAAAGGCTTGCATATTTAGCTTGCATCTGTATTATGGTTGAAAACAAACTAACTCTTTGAAACAACATTATTTGGGAATGACAGATTTAGTTTATGTAGAAAAAACACCGCCTGCAATAGAATTTAGTAACACCAATGCGAATAATTTTAATCAGTTACATTCTTTAAAAAGCTATTAGTGTATTATGTAATAAGACTAAGAAAAGACCACACGACAGTTGACACAGATTTTTACATGAGCTTTACAATTGAACAAGTTTCTATTGTTATTATAATGTCACCTTACATGCATTTTGTAAGAGTGAATTCATTGTCTGCTGTAATGCATACTGTAAACCAATGATTCAATTCTTTTTTTACAAACTCATGATTAAAAACTATTCTGCAAATGAATATTAGTACTAAAAAAGCAGTGCACTTAATAGGCAAATTTCTTAATTACAAATAAAAATTAGTTTACCAAAATATTGATAAATCAAGTGTTCGGCATTTACAACATTTTTGTTTATATGAACTTTTAAACTCAAATTCATGAAATTGTCTTGAAGACTTGTATTAATTTCTGACTTTATGAACATATTTCTTGATAATATCTCTCAGAAACAACAGGAAGCATCAATGTCGTAAAATGGCTTAATTTTAGCGTACAAAAGCACTATGACATAGAAAACAATACGAATCGACCTCACGTCCGTACTTCGATTTCTTGTTGCATCGAGCGCAATGCACTCAACTTCATGTACATGCTGCACGTAGCCACACATACAGCCATAGTTCATATATATGCTTCGTACACCAGCCGTGTCTCGTAATTACGGTATTGCACGCTCGGCGGTGTGACACACTGCGGCCGCGCGGGCTCATTCATGCGCTTCCATCTCGGCTTTTGTATTCGTTGCGCGCGCCAGTACGCGCGCAACGCACCGGTTCTTAATCACCCGCGGGAGCAGCAACAAAGCGTCCGTCTACTACCGGGAATCCGATCTCTTCCCCGGGCCTCTACTGCTATTATGCGAGGAGAAACCAAATTCTCGGGAGTCGTTTTAGAAGAAATGATTTGCAAAGGCGCTTATTTATCGCCTAGCAGGTCGTGTGTGTGTGTGTGCGCGCGCGCGCGTGTGTGTATGTATGTGTTCGTACGTGTAAACATGTACACACGTCGTCCATTTTTTTAGCTTCGAAAGAGGAGTATCTATGGGCTAAAAATAGTGTGCGAGAGTGGTAGCATTTTATTTGCATAGGAGTCGGGGAATAAATTTTGGATAGTTATTGAGGTTGGGCGCGGAGCTGACTTTTTACATTTCGATGGATGAGTCACTGTTGTTCTGGATGAAATATGTATTTTACTTGTGGTTACTACTTAATGAGTCACTGTTATGAACCCATTTTTTTAATGCAGAAGCATTTATCATTTTATATTATTTCTTTGATTTACAACAACACCGAGTTATAAATTTATAGTATATAATATTAATACAATTTTAAGCTTAATAAATCATTTCTACCATTGGTATAAAAACTATATTGTTACTTTTTCTTTCTCGCTTCTAGGCTATTACATGACAGACTTATGTCTAGATTCGGTAGAACAAACTACGTTCCTTTTTCAAACGGATATTAGCTACATTCCTTCACGCTCGTAACGCGATACCCGGGGCAAATAAACCAGCCGGAGCAAAAATTGCGGAAAGTGAAAATTTTTATCCGCGCCGAATCGGGCGAATTGGTTAAAGCCGGTAATCGCGATGAAATTAATGAAATAACCGACGTTATCGTGCCGATTCAATATAGATAGCACAACGTAAATCGACTCGCTCCCCCAATAAATTCTTCCGCCGAAAGAAGAGGAGGAGGAAGAAGAAAATAAAGAGGAGGCACGCGCAGGAAACCCACTATTCCAATCTATTTACAGTAATGCACGTATTCGACGCAGCCGTCTCTGCGCACCGGGTGCAAAAAGCCCCATAAATCTTGAGGAACAATTTCATCGCTGCGCCACACATACACGTGTACTTCTAAGCTCATCGAAGGAAGCAAATTTTCTTCTCTCGTCTGCACTTCTCTTTTTGACACTCTCTCGTGCACACCTGAGATTCTGCGGAATCGATTCCACATCATCGTCCTTATAACACAGAAATTCTTTTACACGATCACTCGAATTTATCGGTTGTGTATAACATGTTTCTCATACAATCGCGGATCGTTCTTATTGGTTTTATTTATAGTATGTAAACCGAGATTAAGGTCTTTATATTTATTTATATGTACCGTCAAGCCACCAGTTCTCGGCCAGTTAGGAGCCATCGTGTAACCAGTTTCCGATCATTTTTTCAAACTTATAATAGTTTATTCATGCATCTTTCGTCATAGTTACACCAACTTCGCTATTTCTAAAAAGGGTTTTCCACAAACAATATGAATTTTATGAAAAAATGATTGAAAATACGGTATTAATTGTTAGTGTGATATAATATAATAAGAGTTTTATAACAATGCTCTATCATTATCAAGTAAAAATTTATTATCTGACTGTATCAAAAATTTGAACAAACATTATTTAATGAAATTGATGGCTATATAGTTGAATTCATTTTTTTATTCACATATTTATTACCAAAATGATAGTAGATGTCAGATATTAATTTCAAAAGTCTTTAATTCACTAAATTATGATCATATTGCTATGTAAACACGTAGTCAACATCAAGTAGATACAAATGCAACTAATTGTTTTGATAAATATTCTATCTTGTGTATTGTTAAAGTATCGTATTTGTAAATGCACGCGAATGTTAAAAATGTACTACCTAATATACAACCACGTCATGCCACTCGAGATTTTAGCAATGTGAAAGTTTGTACGTCCACGCACTTAAACAACAAACTATTCAATATCCTCCCACATCGCGCGAAAAGTACGTGCAGAATCCACTCGCTTCCCGAAGATTTTCTCACAAATAAGTTATATGAGCTGCGGAAGGCGCCCGCGAGCGTGCGACGAAATTGAATTATCGCGAGTTCTGTTAACCTCTCGCGTCGAATCGATGACTACAACCGTGGGGTTAATGATGGTGACCCATAAACGCGCAGGCACGTCGTGTGGGCTTTTCACGCAGCGGAAAGTAGCTCCGCGATTAAACCGGTGCGCCCACACCCTTTAATAATGGAGCACCAGATATCTTTGCTGTTGTCAGGCGCCCGATATTTCGCTGGTAGGAAAAAGAAAGAAAGGGTATATATATATATACTAGGGGGGGTACCCCCCCCTACTCGCTCCGCTCGTCAACCCCCCATTTTTAGACAGTTAGTGGAAATATAGAGTTAATGGAAA
>JAPYZP010002193.1:0-23569 GCA_030522985.1 Torymus sinensis
TAAGTCAAAAGCAATAAAATCATATAGGCCCGTCCCTGAACTGGCTTCGAAAATCACAAAACAGAATTTTATCTCGGCTTCAAACTAACTTAGGGGCCTCGGTAACAACGGCTGCCGCGCAAACATCTCCTCGATAACGCACACCTCGCGCGACAAGCGCGCAAGGAAAAATTTATATAAAAGCGACTCTTCGCCCGGAGTAGCGAAGGCATTTACAAAAGCCAAAGCGTATATAGCAGGCGCACGCACGTATCGGACGTTAAATATGTGGGTTTTCGACATGAGCCATTACGATTCGGAGCGCGAGCGAAGGAGCGAGCGAGAGGGCGAGAGGCAGGTGCATCGTTCGCTCTACGTGTGTATATACGTGTGTGTGACACTCCCTCGGCCCGCGCGTAATTCCTGTCGAGGGAAAGAGAAAGCCAGTCTGGCCAAGAGGCGAAGGAGAGGGACGAAGACCAAGACGCGCAAGTATAAGCGTGTGTGTGTGTTGTGTCTGGACCTCGAGAATTGCTGGTCGAATGAGCTCGAGGAGGTTTCGATGGTGGTTGGGAACGAGCTTCCGTGAGCTTTTGGTTGGAGTTGGTGGTGATGGTAGTTTATTGAAAAACATGTGGATGAATTGGATATAAGCTTGTGAAGATACGTGATGTATGAAGTGAAGAATTAGAAGTCTCTTTGTGCGCTAAGAAATTTTTCATTCGAAATCTTTTTACTGAAAATGTCAAACAAATTGATTAAATTTTGATTCGTTCTGTGGTTACAAAAATACAATTACTATTTTCTGATGAAATATTATAAAATTCCGGATTATTTACCGTACAAATATTTTTTCCTTTGTTCATAATATAAATTAGGTTTGGGACGTACTTCCAGTTTTTAGATTCAAAATTTAATTTTATACGAAACGGAAGTTTTTTTGTCAGCTATCCAAATTGACTCAAGTTGAGATTTCAAGTGAGCCTAAAAGCCTCTTCTTTAGTTCATCTACGGAACGTCAAGTGGACTATTTCCGGACTTGCTACTATGTTAAGCCTCGTACTACTGTTTCAAAGGCAATGTTTATCGTATTTTCCTTTTCCCTTTCTTCGAATTCCTTTGATGCTCGTCAAGAAATTCACGTCATTCTGCAAATTTTTTTTTCCCAGAATTTTTCTTTAGATCAATAAAAACTATTGTCACGAAAATTCATTACTTTAATTAACTCTATACTTATACAACGTACTGGTACAGTAAATACTAAGATAAATAATGATAGGATATATCAATATTTCAATAAAAGACAAGCTTATAGAAACAAAATTCATAAATATAGTCCTATACAGCATGCAGTTGCCATACAGAAATCAAGTCTTAATCAACAAGGGGCGCGACTTGAGATCAACTAACCGACGCGTCGGAAGGTACAATTGTTTTTTCTATGCTCGACCTTAATAAATTAGTCTTTCATCGGCATTTTTATCTGAGATATCGACACACCCTCGCAAGCTCTCAAGCTCGTAGCAAGGTTAAAGCTTTGTTAGGTTAGGTCTTCCCATAACCTTAAAGAAATTACTTTAATGCTATATTTTCTAATCGTACGTCTGGCTAAACTTATTTCTAAACGCACGTCGATCCGTAAATCAGTATCTATCTGTCCAAAATCCTATTATACAACAGAATTCGCTACAAAAGCTTGCAACATCCCTCGCGAGCTTTCAGCATCGCGAACTTATACACCGGGACACTAGCTTTCAAAGACACCCCTCTGAAGAGACTAAAAAAAAATCCCGCATCCTCGACATGCTACATAGATTTCCGTCAACATCCACCCCAAGAAGAAACCTCGAGTTTCTGTTTTCCTCCGGAAAAGCTCTATTTCCGCATACACATAGCGCCCCTTTCTCTCTCTCACTCTCTCGCCGAGGCGCAGCAGATGATGCTGCGCGAGCGGCCAGGGGCAGCACCGTCCAGCACATTGACAGCAGGCGGACCAAAACACAGACGGCCCGTCCGCGCGCAACCGCGACACACAACATTCGCCCAATCCTTCCCTGCGCCTCCAAAAATCCCGCCGTGAAAAGAAAAAATACCCTCGTCCCCGCACGACACCACATAATCCCCGTGCACACTCACAAGGCACCTCATCTCGCGAGAGGGATGCTATACCTTACGAGGGTGCGTGCGCGCGCGCGCGTGTGCGACAAGGACGGAGCGTCGCGAAACGCCGCAAAAAACACGCGCGGTGCACGTAATATCGGCCGCGTAATCGCACGGGGGGCCCACGAGGCTCGTGTCAGCTGTGGCGAGGGGTCGGCCGGTCGTTAGGATTGCACTGCTGGGACTCACCGGGCTGCTTGTTGGCGATCTTATTGAAGCAGTTCTGAAAGACCTCGTAGAGATGCATCGGCTCGTCGTCGCTCGCCGCCATGTTCACCGAGACACACACTGCTGCGCGCGGCTTCGCGGCTCCACCGCCTCGCGGAGCCACCCTACGAGCGCGAGAGACAGATAGAGCGCCGGCTGCTGCGCCTAACAGGCGAGCGGTCCATGATAGCAGCCTGCGACGAGGATAAAGAGAGAGCTCGGCCGCGCGCGACTGACTGAGTGCTGACATCTATATAGTGGTGAAGGTGTGCGAGAAATAGTTTACCGCCGTTGGGTAAGCGAGGGAACGATGGGATCGATGGGTAAAGTAGATTATGGTCGAGAATAAGATATTTACTTGTTGAAAAAATAAACAATTTTTTTAATGATTTTTCTTATCTAGAGTAACAAAGGCAATATTAATCTTTTGAAGGGAATAAAAATTGTAAAAAACGTTAATATTATATTAAATTTATCATATTGTCTCCAAAAATTGACAAAATTTAAAATCTCCTGCTTTACCTGAGATTTTTTATAATAAAGTTTTGTGAAAATGAAATTTTTAAATATTTCTTGGAAATTAATATATAATATAAAATGAAAAAATTTTAATCATAAATATAAAAGACACTTTACTCAAAGTGTGTTTTAATTAATAACACTAGGTGCAAGGTTTCAACAAATATGTTTATTTAAAATTTTATTTAACTTGGTAACATAAGCATATCTTTATATTTTGTTCAAACTTTAATACACTAGCACTACGTTTTATCATTATAGATAGATTAACTTAAAATAAATTTAAAATATAAGTTCATGTTAATAGTTCGTGTGAAATGTTAATATAAGTATAACAATTAGTACAATTGTGTATAAAATAGCTTAAAACTCTTTGGAGATCAAATACAACAGGTGATAATAAAAGATCAGTACGCATAAAACACAAGTTTGTTGAATTGTACATACATTTTGTAAGCAAGAAATTTGTTATTTACATTAGTAATAGCTATAGAAAAGTATTTTTAAATTTTTTTTATAAATTTAGAAAAGTATAAAATATTTGTAAATAGTTTTAGCTATAATCATTTGAAGTACATATTTGCATTTATATAAATTCAACTATGGATTAAGTAAGTTATTAAAAATAAGTGAATGCAATAATTAATGTCTCACAATAATTAATGCATAAATTAATATCTCAATTCATTGTAATTATAAAATAAGCTAGATAAGCTACTTATAATATAAATGATTTCCAAAAATTGACTAAGAACACACTATAATAATTAATATTATGGCGAAATATAATAATACAAAGAGATTAAATCAATTTTAGCTGCCATGTATAAAACTTCATAAAATTAGTTAAATAATCTTGAATACAATCTATTTGGTAAAATTAAGTATAAATATAAAATTTAATCAAAGTTCACGAAAATACTTTGTATAAAAAGTCTTCAATGTCATTTTTCTACATGTAGTCTTTCTGTAAGTTTTTACTTAATATTCAAAAATATGCAAAAATGTTTGTATGAAAATTCGTTTCAGAAAAAAATCTGTTTGTGACATGCTTTTAACGTATTATGTAATAGTTACTTGTTAAAAGTTGTAAAGATTTTGGTAACAAATCATTGCAATGCTAATAATTGTAACGTTGAAACATTTTCTGCAGGCTTTTAAGAGTACCTCAATCAACGTTTAAATGCTGGCAAAGTCAGAATTTTGGGGAACTGGATGAGAAATATCTTCATATTCTTGTCGTCCAAGACCTGTATAAAGATAAGCGTACATTAAATTTTATAAAAGTATTTAAAATAGAAAAAAAATTTAATAATTCAATCAAAAATTTAGGTGTACCCATAGCAGGAGTAGCAAAGAGTGTAGCGAGCGATCCACCTCTGTTTTGCCCAAGACGAAGTAAATACATGCTTGTAAATATCCGTACAATCATATTTATTATTACCATGCTTGCACTGAATTTTGTGAATGAGCCTAAAATTATTTATTATTAATAATTTGGTAAGAACTCTATGAATATTTAAATTATAACAAAAATTAACAGAGATAATTTATGCATTTCATTTAATAACTTACTAGTGCCACTGAATGGAGAGTTGATTGACAAATTTATAAAATCAAAGAATTCCGATGCTACACTAACAAACAAGGCCTGTAATTTAATATAAATTAAAATTAATAGAATATCATTTTTCATTTTTAAGTAATCTAATCATAATAAATATAAATCTTACAAATTGAATAGGCTCATCTGATTCTACAGAATGGATGGCCCATAAAAGGCAAATAAAAAATATAGTATTGTAAAATACCATTGATTGAGAAAACCATCCTTCAATCGACCTGTACAAAAAAATTATTATAATTATTTTTAATTAATAACAATATTTAAAGAAAAAGAAGTAAAAGTAATAACTCACCATGTAACAAGTAAAAAGTGTATAGCAAATACTGCCTGAAACAAAAAACTGATTGTTTTACTTCATTGTATTTATAGATTATTTATAGAAAATAAAAAAAATGTGGTTACATGTGCATGTAGTGAAGAGTAACCTTATAAAATGCTTAGAAGCTCTGTTACATAAAAAATTTTTTATCTCTCAAAACTAGTCATACGAGTTGTAACTTGATGCCTCATGGTAGCTCCATGATTATTATTATGGTCTATTAATGAGTAAACACAAAGACAGAAAACTCACATTAGCAATAGTCTGCCATTGGACAACAAAGTACGTTAAATAACCGCTAATCTACAATCTCTCAAACACAATTTAATTTACATAGAGAATCCTCAAACATCGCGACAGCCGCATCAATAGCAGTATGAATAATACTCCGAAAATGGAATGATTCAATGACGCCGTACGCAGGTGTGATAATCGAATAATAAACGGGTCAGGAAAGGGTTACCTTTAGGGGAAAATGCGATATGCTGGAGATGTCCCTCATCCTGACGCGTAGAGACGTCGTCGTGTGGCCGTGGAACGCCGGGTGCGGCACTCGATAACAAATTGGCTACTGAGCTGCAAAAGCGCAGAACTGTCAAAACAATTCGTCGTTCCTCGACTTCTGCTCTGTGGGTGCTGTACAGTGGCGGCGACGGCGGCTGCGAGCTTCTCGTATAAGTACGATAATACTCTTTCCTCGCGTGCAGAATACCAGCGCGCGCGTGCGAGACGTGATTCAACAACGGAGCGGTCTTGTCGGTGCTGCCACCCCGCCTCTAAGCGCGCTCGGTAACTCAATTATAATTACCATAATGCGGCGCACAGGGGATTATGTAAAATCGACGTTTTAATGGTGAATGACGGCTGTGTCTATAACGCATTTAATAATATTCATTTTACCGTGAGAGAAATTTTAATTGAAGTTATATTTTCTTTCATGGATTGTAAAGTATGATTTTTTTTGTTATTATAAGAGAGAATTTATTTTTTGCGATTTAATATTTCACAGTATAATTTAGATTGCCACAGTTCATGACTAATGTGACAAATAACTCGCGATATAGGTAGACTATTAATATATTTTTATCAATTTGCGATATTCTTATCAATTTGATATGATCGAGTTTCAGTCATTTATGTGTAAGCTTCATATTTTTGATGTTGAGCTGCGATGCATACTTATTTACTTTTCTTTGTTCTCTAATCAGTGGTCTGACTAATTACGTTCCCTTTCAAAGTTGAAAAATATTTTTTTATAAAACGCTGGCTGCGTATATATGCAACATGTAAACCAATTTCGTATTTCCCGCCATGGCTTAGCGCATGCGCGCAGCTCTTGATTTTCTATTACGTTTTAAGATATCGAAATAGAATAAGATTTACATCGTAAATAGTTGTATTTAAAAGTTTCCGTACATTTAACATTGCTAATAATGTAATCACGAAAAAAAAAGGTAGCTGTTTACGCCTTTCAACACTCGATTTTCAAATTTCCATTCGATAAACGAAAAGATCCTATCGAAGCATATTACCTATATATCTCGCTCTCTAACATCTCTCTCTCTCTCTCTCAAGATTCTCAAGAAACATGGCCGTCTGGAACAACAGATGATCGCCAAGGACTGATATATCGCGACGGGTGCAAATATCCAAAATCTGTCAAAAGAGGCTGCCTCCAGCCGGGCGCTTACTCGCCATACAACCCGTTGCGCTCTCTCATTGGCGTCGGCGGCCTTGGACCGCTCCGACTCTAAAAAAAAGGACATGATCATCGAACACCCGGAAAATCACCTCTATCTTTCGAGAGCGCCTCTGTACTTCTCTCCAAGGCAAAACATAACCTCAACTCGAAACTGAACCTACGCGCGCGCGTAGTAGCAAAGCAGCCGTCGTAGCGCTAGCTAGCGCATACGAAGAAGAGCGAGCGAGAAAGAGACAAAGAAGTCGTCGTCGGTGCGCGCGAGAGAGAGAGAGAGAGAGAGAGACAGAGAGAGGAGATAAAGAGCAGCAAGCACGCAGCAGCAGAGCAGCGAGCGCGGCGCTGGCTGGCGCGCGCCTCCGACTGTTCTCGTGCTACTCGCTCTCTTCGCGCCGCGCCAGTATGTGATATCAATCCCGCGCTGCTGCATCGGCGGGTACATCGCACGCGCGTATCTATATACACAGACACTCACGAGATATATACCGAGTATATATAGCCTATATACGTATAGTCGTCGTCTGTGCCGTGCGCGAGAGCGCGCGCCCCCCGAATAATATACACATCCCTCCAATGTGTGTGTGTGTGCGTACCTATATATCAGGCCAACGGACGCGCGCTTTGTATATATAAGTACGCCCGGTGCGTGTTGTGCACTCTGGTTTTTTTATACTCCCACCCATATAGCGAGGAAAGACAGACGAAGATACAGAAGAAGAAGAAGAAGGGATAGAGAAAGAAACGACACACACACACGCGCGCCAAGATGTGGAGGACGGAAGCCGGTCTTCTCTGCTGCCTCTGCGTGGTGACGATACTCCTGCCGCCCTGTACGCCCTCCGGTACGTATATATATAAAGCTATTCGTACACACACGCACGTACCCACGCATACACACACGGCGATGCACTTGCATCGTGCACTTTCTCTTTCGCTCGTCCTTCCCTCTATATCTGCGTCTCTGTCTCTACTCTCCTCGCTCTCTCTCTTTCTTTCTCTCTCTCTCTTTGTCCCCCGTCGTCCGCGCAGTGCGCGCGGGGCTTGTTTACGCGCCGTTACGACTTTCGCCCCGCAGCTGGCCTGATGCTGTTGCTCTGTGCTCCTGCGATGACATACGAGCCGTGATTCTATCTCGCACGCGCGGGGTGGGACAACGCTTCTCTCGCGGGGAGACCAGTTGCACGGGAGAAAGAGAGAGAGAAAAGTGCAGCATCGCTCGCTCACTCGCTCTCCGTCGAGTTTTTCCAGTCTCTCTCTCTCCCTTTCTCGCTCTTTGTGCGAGTGGGTATACTTACCTACACCTACCTTATACTTGTACACAGACGACTGGAGAGAGAAGGAAAAAAGCGGCGACCGGACGCGAGAAAACGGAGTTCCGCCTTCTCGTCTGCTCGGATTTTCTCCTCTCTTCCTCCGCGTATATAGCCTCGACGCATCGGGAGAAAGAGAGAGGAGAGGAGAGCAAGAGAGCGTTTATCGTTCGTCCGTCCGTTTAACTTCCTCTCGCCGCGGTAGTATGGTATAAGCAGAGCGGCAGTGGCAGCAGCAGCCTCCTCTCCTCGGCTTTTATCGGCACGAGCGACTAGCGCGAGAGCGCTAACTTTTTTCCACGACCGGCTGCCTCCGTTTTTTGCCTCCTCTCTTTTCCCCCCGCAAAGTGCAAGTTTCGAGCTTCGCGCTCGGGCTTTTGCTCTCTTTCTCTCGCTCTTCGCTTTTTAATGGCTCACAGCTGACGCGGTGTTTTCAAGTCGCGCGCGCGCGCACGCTGCCGCCCGCCTCGCTCGTTCCACGTACGCCTTTTCGCGAGTTCTATTATTCAAAGCTTATAGATGATATTTTATTCATGCTTTTCTTGCGCGCGCGCACGGGCCCTCCCCATTTCGCCTTCTCCTCCTCCACCTTCGCCTCTCATTCATCGGCTTCATCCGCGCGTGTTCTCAAATTTACGACTCCCGCGCGCGTGCGCTCCCGTTGACTCTCTTTCTCTCTCTCATATACCTACCCGCTTTTTTTCTCGCGTTTTGCGCTCCCCTGCCGCACTGCTGCTTTTTTCCTCGACCTTTTTTGTATAAATATTTATGCATTCGAGTTCATCGCTGCGAGCGCTAGGGGCCGCCGCCGCGCGTCGAGCTTTAATTCCGGCAAAGTACCTGCAGCGCGTTCGCTCGCTCGCTCGCTCTCGTTAAAAATTTAATGGGTTTACAACAATCGTGTATTTACATTAATCACGAGCGTGAATGCGGAATGCGAGTATAGCGCGCGCGCTGAAAGTTTCCGAGGCGGACTTCGTGTGTTTATCTACTTGTTGAATATTTAAAATAAAGCGCGGAGAGGGCTCGTATAAGCAGCGAATTTGCAAAGCTGTTTACCAAAGTTTATTTTCGCGTATAAACGCATCCAACGATAATTTAACTATAATGAGATAATTAATGCGGCAAGTAGGCTGCAACAGTTGAATAAATTTATTAATCAAACAGAAACTTTTGCCGCGCGGCAATCTCTAAATTATGGGAGCGTAAACGTTTCGTTAGTCGATTCATTAAAACTTTGTTGTTAACGTGCATTGTAATTATTATCGGTTAAGTAACTTATTGTTATTGCGTTTATTATTTGAATGAAAATATATTCTTTTATTTATCGAGTTTACCGTTCATTATAGAACGTATCAAAGTATTCCGTACCAAAGAACATTGAAATATGGTATCTTTGTTTGATATTCTTATTTGTATATTAATCGTAACAGCTGACAAATGTTACGTGAAATTAGATAATTTTCATTTTTTTTTTTCAGAAAATATCGTTCATTCACCAAGAAAAACATGGTTATTTATTCTTTCCTCCTCTGTACTATCGCATGTCTAACGCTGCAATTTATGACATTTATACTAGACTAAACTATTAGTACTATCTCTACTTATTCTTTCCTCTGCAAATAAATTTGAAAAATGTTCCATTCATATACTCACACAACTGTACAACCGATTTTTTTAAAGAAAAAATATTCATAAACAATACTACGCATGGAGATAATTAAGTTGTTTTCAAGCTTGCACTTCAGCCGTCATATCTGCCGGTAATGTTTGCCGTACACTAAAGCATTCACTCTCTCCCCATCAACCATTACAACGAGAGATAGACTAACGCAAATCGAGCAAAAAAGCCGGCCGGTTCACTCGAGTGCGAACTCGTCGACGCGGCTTCGCCCGATGAATTCATCGCCAAAACTATTATACCGTATATACACTCCATCTACGCACGCACACGCGTTTTTACATTATAATACAGGCGATAATCGGCCGACCGTCGCACGCGCAAAAAAAACTGTCGGATCGAGAAAATAATCCTGCGCCATTCTCTATCCGGCGCATTAGTGGCTATATATACTTTTATTTTTAACCTTTTCCCGTTTACGAGAGCGCTCGCCAGCGAGAGAGAGAGAGAGATAATATATATTTTCTCCCTGCAGCGCAACTCCCCCTCGACGGTCGACGGGCGGGCTTTCGATTGCCTCGAATTAAGCTCGGTGCGCTGCATGCACGGCGAAATTGCCTCCGCCGAGTGAACGAGAGCGAGCGAGAGAGAGAACGAACTCGGGGTGACCCCGGGAGAGCGCGCGCAACGACAATGGCCCACTTCCGGTTTGTCAGCTCCCCGACACACACACACGCGCGCAGCGAGAGCTTTTTTCTCCCCCCGCGTGAGAGCTTCCTCCGCTTCACGGGATTTTCCCCCCCGCTCGCGTGTGATAGCAAGCGGATGCGAGTTGCGGCGTTCGTTGTATTATTATATTATATATATAGTGTCGGTGGTGAAACAATGAGAAATCCTGACGAGTCGTTTGTTTTTGTGTGTTTCGGACACGCTTTTACTTCTTCAACCCCCTCGCACTCTGCGTGGCGGACTCTTTTGTGTCATTGTCGAGCGATAAGGATTGTAATATACGTCGGAACTTCTTATCGGCTTATTATCGATGGAAGCGACAATTTCATTATCAAGCGCGACAACGATCTTGACACTTTTTTTTTTCAAGGAAATGCAGCCGACGAGACTATCTGGACTTTTTTCTCCATATATACCCGACGCATATTGCGCCGCGCTTGAAATATACAGCGTGTCATTACGAATTCCCGCAGCGAAGATTGAAGGAAAAGAGCGCGCGCGCGGCAGAGGCAGCCGCGATAACTGTAAAGCCTAATAGCATAAGTGCCCATCACGTGCGTGTGTGGGGGGCTGCTCTCTCTCTCTCTCTCTCGCTCTTTCAGCGGTTTATTATCTATTGATTTTTACGAATGGGAATTTTTTACAACTCGCAAAGTGGATTGACCGGAATTATCGTAATTATGTTCGGGCTTTCCCAATATGCTGTATGTATATGTATACATAGTTCGGGTGAAACAAACTGGTAAGCCGAAGAGAGAGCTTAAAGTATATGCGCGGGTCGAAAGAATATTGGGTCGTAAAGTAAGTCATGTTTCATATCCATCGAAAGGTTGAAATTATTGCTCGACGCGCTTCTTGGTATTTTTATTCAAGCCCAACGAGGCTCGATAACTGGCGCTCATTAAAATATGCAGTGTAAACAAATTAAATGGGTAAAAAATATATATTTTTCAATTTACATAAGGAGTAAACTGCCTTCGATATTGGAATATATCTATAAGTTTAACATAACTTTGAACAACTCAAAGTTATGGTAATAACGATGCTTGAACGTCTACTGCAACCGTTAATTTAGTTTGATTTCTTGTTTGACTATCAAATAAAAGAAAATTACAACGTGTTTGCTTTTCGTAAAAAGACGTTATTGTCACCAAATATCATACTGGAAAGCTAAGAGTCGCTCTTTAAATGCAAATACAAATTTAAATTTTAAATGTAAGAAAATATACAGGTATAAACAGGGATCTTTGCCCAGACTTGACATTGCTTTGAGTGTTGACCATACTACTTAAGAATTTTAATACTTTGCTCGCTTCGTGTGAAGATACGCTCGCAAAGACGTTCTTTTTTATTCTTGAACATTTGATGATGAGACTAATTTAGTTTTCGATATCAGTTATTTTTTCAAACGTTAAAAGCTTGTCGGGATGATGAGGGTTTTGTTTTCTGTTTATTTGTTTTAAGTTGGATACTTTAGTGTTGATATAAAAAACATATCTCATAAATTGAATAAAATAAAAACACGGAGTTTCCTGATTACAGATCTTATCATATAGCAATTATAAAGTTTTGCGATAAAAATCTACTAATTTAAAAATATAAGATATTGTACTTATTTACCAATATTAAATTTAAGTTACGAGTCTTGCGTCAGGCATAAAAAATATCAGGAAAAAGCAGCTCTGTTTACTTTCGTGAAATTTCCTTCTGATCGAGCTCTAAAAAAATCTTCGAAACAAAGTCCAAGTATTGCCACATTTCAAAGTATAATGCAAAAGGTATGAATTTTGAGTTTAGTTGAGGGCCCAGTTAGAAATTCTAATATATGTAAAACAAAGTCGAATTCTTACGTCGGATGTGACAGCTTTAGCATATATCGGCCTACTAGCAAATGCGATAAAAACTGTGCGCGCGCGCACGATCAGTCGTCGTCGGTACAGATAAAACTGGCGGAATTGCCAGGCCATGTAGATGATAAAAGTATTACCTATTCTCTTATCAAACACTCGCACATATGCTTTGATTCGATGCCAAGAAGTACATCGCGCTTTCAAATAGCGTTATAATCATCTACTGTAACTTTATGAATTATTCAAACTTCATGCATAAAATGTACTACACGTCCGCTCCACTTTACTCTCTCTCCATATTTTTCATTTTTCACCATACTCTCAGCTGTTGGAATAACAATTTGACACATTTTACGTTATTTCATGCATATAGTTATAAATATTCGAAATATTGTATTCAAAATTCATTTCACCTGACGTCATATTAAAATAAAGATTAATGGTTGAAATGAAATGCTAAATCGTGAGTTTCCTGTACAGTTCGTCAACTTCATGGATAAGCATTTGTGTAATGCATAATTAAATCAACGAATCGACGTTAGCGTATACGTCCGGTGATTTTCTTGCGCCCGAATGACGTCGTCTAATGATAAATGTAGGAATAACTGCATTGGTTTATTTTAATCTTTCTCACACTCGCGCTGCTGCCGTCGCCTTCTGAGTATTCGTCTCGGTTTCACACATCAAAGAACAAAGCATGATTGATCTTTGTCGGTTGATTACATTGAGACTTCCTTGATACACCTGTTTAAAGTTTACTCGTGGACAATGGAAAATAAGTTGCGAAATCATGTAATCATTGATATGCCAAAAATAAATCATATGTTTGCGACTATAGTACAACGTTTTTAGTTTAACACAGTACCCAGTTTTTGCTGTTAAAAAATATAATATCAATGCTATGTAGGAAAAAAGTTTTAATGGTCCTTTTATACAATTTTTGTTTACAATAAACTGAGCTTTTGTATATGCAGAGACCTTTTAAGTGAATACGGTTTCATTTATTAGAGTGCTTTCCAAAATTCGTTCTGTCGAATATAAATTATTGCTATTCGATCACTGAATTAGAAATCTGATACCATTATATAATCTTTCAAAACGTATTTAATTTAATCTGCTTAAAAGTTTTACAGGATCTTATAATATTTGATCCAGAAAAAAATCAAATTAAAATTAAATTCTGAAAAATTACAAAATATATTTTAAACCTTCTTTATTCTTTTATATTCATTAACTGGTACGAATGGTCGAATTACATCAAGACTTAATTGCACTCTTTCTTAATTAAACCTTTCAAGGACTTTAAATAGAAAAGAAATTTTGTTTACTACCGAATATTAACGATACCGGTAAATTGCAATGTAATTTATATACATTGCTTATATTAATAGGTTATTTTAATATCGACAGTTATTATTAGCAATCCATTAAAAAATGTTATTTTATTAGTACTAAAATGGATAAAATTAGATAAAAACTCATCCGATCAATATTTCATTCTTAAATGGATTTCGGATAATAAATGTTAAAAAAAGAAGAAACGTTTCCAGTAAAACAACTATCAGAAACAATAAAAGAGCGAGGCGGTCTCGCAAATGAAATAAATTATATCAACCTTCAGCAATTTTTAGATACACTTTTTCAATCATGTAAATGTTCCAACGCACGCGACAGGCTTTAAAAAATTACGAGCGGTGACTTTAACCAATTAAAATTTTAATTCCCATTCCCGCATACACGCGCCACTCACATTAGCATAATAATCCAGAGACGTTTTTAGTTTTTACGCGGAAACAAACCCAAATACGTGCCATTAGCACGTACCGTAAAACTAGTTCAGAAACGTCACAAACTTGCCCGCTCGCGCGCGCCTGGTCAATTTGACGAAATAATTTCCGCACACACATAATGTACATATATATAAACGAGCTCTCCGTGCGCGCGCGTGCAAAAAGTTAGCGCTCGCACGCGCGTAAAACTGTCTTGTTGTTTATGCTCGGCAGACGCTGACCGCGTTCTATATGCCGGCCGAGCGTCGCGTCGTCGCCGTGTATTCCGTCGCTTTTTAACCTCATCTCTCTGTGCAACGGCCCGAGTGAGTAACCCTATATCCCCTCCGTGAACGCGTCGCGCGCGGCGGGCTCGGAATCTCCGACGCCACGGTAAACTGGTAATGCGCTATATATCGCCTCGACGCGGACGCGACGCTCGGCTAAGACTAAGGCGGCCGCAATCTCCGTGGACGAGCGAGTAAACACTTTACTTTTTACCCTCCCAACCCCCCATGCCTCCCGGGGAAAATTCACTTTTCGGAGAATCCACGTTTACGCCGCTCGCTGTTTTATATACCGAGGTTTAAGAGAAGAAGAAGAAGCAGAAGAGGGCGAAAAAGCGCATTGTTGCTAAGAATAGAGGGGCTGCAGATTGGCCGTCGCTAAATTATTGCTGGGGCTTCGGATGTGATCTGTGCTGCTGCATTATTTTTGCACGAAACGTGTAGTGCGCGCGAGAGGGAGCGCGATCGATACGCGAAAATATGTATATATAGAGAGAGAGAGCGGAATTTATATTGAAATATACGTGTGTTCTCGTTTCTATTGACATAGCCTTGGCGCTTTCGACAATAATTCCTCCTCGCGCGCCGCGAGAGCTCTATACTCGATCTGCTCTCGCAGAAATAAAAGCCAAAACTGTTCGCAGTATTATCGGGTGCGGCGATGATTTCATTCCGCTCGTTATATATATATATATATATAATCATTTCGCGTCGCTGTAAAAAGATACGAAGCGCGCGGTATACAATACTGACGTGTGTTAACTATTTTAATTCGATCCGTCTGCTATCTAGAAGCATAAAAAGTGCGCGCGATTTAATGTATAATTGTATGCTGCATTGTTAATGGTCGCGCAATGATACAGCTTTTTGTATATTCGCGTGAAATCGCAGTTGGCAACGGATTATACCAAAACGTCTCGGGATCCCCAAAATTACGGCGCGTCATTGTTGATGAATAAAAAGACACAAAGATTCGTCTGTGAGGAAGGCAATAAAGTGTGATTCATTTTGAAACTAAAGTCGCTCGAACAATGGCTCGGATATTTTAATCTTATAAATGAATATGATTTATCATATACGTGACAGCGCATTATCAACGTATTATAATACACTTAATTGTGCGTCTATATAACGCATTATTAAAACGTAAAATTTTCAGTACAAAACATTATAATAGGATCAAAAGGCACGAGCAGTTTTATTCTCCTCAATCGAACATTCAATACACCTGTTCGCTATATAAGCCGACAATCGAACTGCACTTGCGGGCGTGCATCTTGGAGCCGTATATATGATGCATGCACGGCCGCTGCTGTTCGACACATGCTCGCGTCCTGCTCGCACGCATGGAGACCACACATCTCTGTCGCTCGCATTATGCAAATATCGGATCGGACGAGCAGTGCGTATAGTCGTCGCACGAGAGAGAGAGATAACTCGTGGGGCATCATCTCTCGCTCTCTCATTGACTTCCCAGAAGCCGAATGAACGGGCGCATTGTTTCGCCTCCTCTCTGTGTGCCGCAGCACCGCGCGCCATCACCATCATCATCCTCATCATCATCATCGTCATCCCGCGCTATTATACACAGAGACGCGCGCGTGATGTGTGCCCAGTTCGTTCGTCGTGTCTTTCTCTTCTCATCTCCTCTCTCCGCTTTTAGATGTACAACCGCGTGTGTGCGTGCAGAGCGCGCGCGAGTGCGAGGGAAAAAAAAGAAGCCGAATGGAACGCGAGAATGCAAGGACGCCGCGCGCGCGCGCGTGCGAACGGGTATAAAAAAGGGTATATAGGGTGGGGGGCGGCGCCTGTATATAGCAGTCATGTGATTCCTTTACGTCAAGGATCACGATCTCTATCTTTGGGATTTTCAGAAGTAGGCTCCGCGCTCTCGCGACAAAATGTCTTGATCGACGCGCGTGTATATAACGTTCGCGTACTTAGTGGCTTTGAAAATGTTTCTTTTTAGTGGGGGGAGATGGATCGGTGGGATTTATGATAGCTAGAGACGCGCGCGCGTGTGTTCGTGTAATTGGTGACGTGTACTAAGCAACGAGCCAAGTTTATCTGTAAATAAGTATATAGAGCGATAAGAGAGACAGCGCTCGCGGGTCGCGGATTAATGATAGATATATTTACTGATACCGCCGAAAATGCAAACGTAAACATTGTCAAAGTTTTATGCAATGTTTGTTTTTTCTTGTCAAGATTAGGGCCAACTATATGATGGGAAATGTATGTAGTTGTATAAGCGAAGAGGATTTATTACACACTGATGATCTGAACTCTCTCTCTCACTTGATAGCGAAGGCATTTTTAGTAGTTGAGGCTTAATAATGAGGACAGCTGGGTTACAGTGTGATTTATTAATTCTCTTATCGAGCTCGAGACAAGTTCAGAATAGCTCAACTAAAAATTTCCGTTCGAAACGTACTATATACATTAAAAAAAGTAATTCAATATTCTCGCTGAATTTCGATAACCTCAACTGGCAACATTTATAACCTCTTCCTCTTCCTCCCGCGATCCGAGAAAACAATATATACACGACTCCTCCAGTCAGCCGGCGCGCGGGGGCGTATTTTTCTCTCATCCCCTGCTGCACGCCGGCTCTTTATCAAACCTAATTTTTCACTCGCTCGCCTCAGCGTTATTCTCGCGAAAACTACGCTAAGATATATTACACTGCTGTTGCCTGCGCTTGCCTTTCCGCCCGAGGGAGAACGCGCGCGAGAGTAGCGCACATCACCTATATAATGCGCGCGCGGCAGCTGATTATGTGCTGCACATTCGCGTGAGGCGCGACCCGCGCGGCCACTGCGGCTTGCGTTACGGGAGTGCATATACGCGCGCCTGTCAAAACAAAGACGAATGGAATATCGATGGCATAAATGTGTGTGCCGTACGTACGTATTATGGTAGCTTCTTCATTCAGCGATAGATATTAGCATTCGACTTTGTATAATAAGCGTAATGCTGCTGCTGCTGCTGCTGCGCGCGCGGCTCTTGGAAATATTGGAGTAAACGGAAATATGACATGTCGGCTGTATACTACTTTGTTGCTGTATGTATTTGCGAGAGTTGAGTTTTCGTTTCGTGTGTTGTGAAAGCAGATTTTGTTTGGCAAACATTGCCAGTATGTAATGAGGGGAGTAATTAATGTGGGAACGAGTAAACAAGATTATTTTACGGTTCTAATGGACTTGACTCACATCTCGCTCGGTCAAAGATTAGTCATGATTTATTTTTGGCGCTAATCGTGGAAAGGAAACTAAGTAATTGAATTTTTTTTCTCTTTGATAAAGCACCAACGCGTGACGTTATGTATACGGGACTCCAATTTATATCGTCTCTCCGCAATAGGTTTAGATTCCGTTATATTTTTCGTTTCTCCAATATACGAGAAAATAAACGTTGCTTCGTCGAGGTGTTATAAAATCTTTAGAGAACCCAGAAGGCCAATATAAAAAGCAGCTTACGTTTCAAAGCGTGTCGCGACGACAAACATCACCTCGCTGCTTTTCATCGAATCAAAGCTGCACGCGAACGCGTTGCTGCTGCTGCTGCTGCTGCTGCTTTTTGCCCTCCCCTCGCCACCTTATATCGACTATCGACTCACCTACGTGACTCCCAATCAAATCGCGAAAAGTTATAACTTCCTCGTTTCGCGCCGGTTTATCGCGCGGCGATTCTAATAATACCGTGTGTGCACACCATATACTCGGCCCGTCGTCGTCCTTTTTTCTCCCCGTCAGACTGCTTTGTTTTGCAGCGCTCGCGCACGATATCTCTCGCGTTTATAAATATACTCACTCACTCTCTCTCTCTCTCTCTCTCACACATAAACGCGCGTGAAAAACTCGTTCGACCGGTAATTAGGTGCGCGCGATGCCACGCATTGATCATCGCGTCCTGGCAACGTTCGTTATCGCGGTTATTTCGAAATCGCGAAAGTCGTCGCCGCATATTATCGCATAGCCGCGTGAGGCGTGAAGTAGTTATTAGGAGGCGGAGAGAGGAAGTACGCGAGGTGACGCGCGCGGGCGGTGCGGTTATCTCGCTTCGGCAGCGAGCCAAGGGAATTTCGCGCGGGCCCGCGCGGTGAAAGGAGACGCGGACGCGTAAAAAGAGCGCGGTTTAGAAAATATGTACTCGTGGTTTAGCGAGAGGCCCGTGCCCATAGTTCGCGTCTCACTATTATAGTCCGTCTTTGGTCGCAGTATGTGTGTGGGAGATATTTCGGAAGCTGGCGTTGTTTCTCGAGTGTATGTTGTGTCGGTCCAATTTAAATTGGACACGATGTTGATGGGTCGCCGAAAAAAATGTAATTTTGTATTTAGTCGTTCGTTTAATATAGAAGAGTTTATTTCTATATATTAGCATGATTATATTATTTCATAATATAATAGTAGTCGTTTATTGCAAATAATTATGATTTACAAGGTTTATCATTGAAATAGTATGATAATTGTTATACTTTTTGATACTTATTGATGAAAATTCTTAAATGATGAAAGAAAAATCTTTATCTCGATTTTTTTAAGTATATGATAAAGGCTCATTTTGCTTCTACGTCGTTTATTATTAAAAATTATATACTAATATAATGTTTTTTATTTGGTAGTTTTAATTTCATGAAAATTTTAATAATAAACTATAGTTCGGTAATAAGTTGGCGGTTGTACTATCATTGAATTGTTTGTCAAGCTGGAACGTTTCAACCTTCACGTTATAGACCTTAATCAAGTATCAGCCTGATATAAATGAAGGTTTTATGCTTGATATTAAAACAAAATAAATTATTACACGCACTTAAAGCGTAAAAACAATAAATTAAAAAATTGAAATATCTATAGTTTCTTGGATGTCAAAAAAGTTTGTTTTATACTAATTTATATTTATTGATTATTATAAAACTTTTAACATATTGTCGTATTCTTAAACGTTTCATATTCCTCCATAGAATAAACTTGAGAGAAAAATACTTTAATATTAAATTAACTAAAAACTACAATAAAATCATTCAAAAAATTATGTATAGAGATTGCTTTCCTTAGTAATAAAGAAAATAAATGAGTTACTACCATAATTTTATAAAAAAAAAGAGCCATTATTTTTATTCGTATACGGGTCGTAACGTGAGTTTAATTGAAAAAACGTCCTCTTAATCGAGTGGGCATTTGATGTGTTGGGAAAATACAATTTAGTGCACTGCGTAGAAGTATCTTACGAAATTAATATCGTGGCGTTCTCTTAAATCAAAAGTACCTTCCTTAATTCGCTTGACTCATCCACGCCGGACTAAACCCTGACGTACAGTCTGTTTGATAAATCGAGGCTCTTCTCAATTAACTGATTCAGCCAATCGTGGCCCTCGCTTTTATCTCCTGCCACAGTATGGCTATGAGTATCGTTACGAAAATAATGCCTCTTTCTCTCTATCCCTTTACCCTTTCTTCCTCTGCCCCCATCTCCTCGCTCTAGTACTTTCTTCCTTCTTTTTCTCATAATACTTTTTTTTTCTTTGTATTCTCCTTAACAATTAATTGCTTTATATACATTCACACGTAATAAATTTCATTTATTGTATTTTCGATGATATGGTTATACGTATTGCAGAGAATTTATAAGAATCTGCAAAAGATATTTATCAAATCAATATTAGTAGTTTAGATGTAAAATAATTTTTATATCATTTTTAGTGGAAATATTAATTTAGTCTTATTTCTAAAAATCAAACTGCGTTACATGAAACTAATACAAGATGTGTTTTTTTAGGTAAGGTTGGTGGTAGCAACCTTCAGAAACCTTGCAAAAATGATGAAATGAGCGACTACACTTGTGGGGTGAATGAGAGATGCGTGCAGCCAGATGCCAATGTTACTCCGTACTGTCAATGTATGCAAGGATACGAGTATGTAGCCGGAATATGTACAGAAAAACAAAAACCATCGACTGAACCTCCGACAATAAATAAGTACAACGCAAAACCTGATGCGGAAGCAAGCACGGAAACTCAAGGAGGTAATAATTTCACGCAATAATTCTAAAATAAATAATCCTTGTTTTATAAATCAATATTTATAAAATTTCTTATGTTTTCAGTAGTTATTTTGATGAAAAATTATTAATTTTCATGCATTGCAAATACCTTAATTTAAAAAAAGAGAAGATACAAATTGTTCATTTTATAATGAAATTTATTATTATATTATTCAATAGTAGCCACTGCAGACTGGCTACAAAAGCCTTAATTTCTGACTGACCAATTGACCCTTATACTTTCAGGCAACTCAGTGGCGGCGATCCTGCTGGTGCCCACCTGCCTGATATTGTTCGGCGCGCTGGCGTACTTCGGCGCGCGGCGATACAAGTGGGTGCAGCGATTCAGGCAGTTCCGCCAGAACCGCTACGGCAGCGTGCTGGTAACGAGGGACGACACCGACGACGATGATCCGCCGATTGCGTAGAACTACCGCGTGCACTACATCGAGAACGTTCATTGAAGCCTCGCATGTGTGCGCGTCACAGGAAGAAGAAGATAAATCCACATACCATATACCGAAATACCATTGATGCGCTTTTACTCTCGGCACTCTTTCGGGGTCGTCGTCGTCGTAGTCGTCCACCCACACTGGCGAGCACGAACTTATACGCAAAAGTCGGCAAAAGTGAGATTGCGGAAGGAGGCGGATGCGCGCGATTGTGTGCGCGCGCCCTCGCGCCTATCTGTCTGTGTATGTGCGTGTCTGTGTGTGTGTGAGAGAGAGTGTGTAAGTGTTATGCATAGCCGATTGTTCGCGAGAACGTCGGAGGCGGTTGGTTGAGGCGTCGCCGCCGTCGTCGTCGGCGGCGGCGGTCGAACTATAGAGAAAGTTTCGTGTACAGCTTAAAAGAAAAAGGCCAAATGTGAAGGAGTTTCTGTGGGAGGCATAGTTTCCTCGTGAAAATACGTATCGTAGTTTTGTAGGTTTTTAATAGTGAGAATTTTCTATTCCGATATAGTGGAGGAAGAGGGAGAGAGAGAGAGAGAGTGGGTGGAATCGGTGGTTTTTATCATGTATATGTACTGCACTTTTAGAGGAAAAAAAATTTTAATCGTGTTGCACAAGAGAGGAACGGGGAGAGGTTGTATAAATGTATGTAAAGAGGGAAACTATGCTCGCATGGTCACTCGCGTTATATTTATGTACATCGATAGTGGGATTATAGGCAGAGGAGCGACTAAGAACTGCATTTAATACAATCGTGTGAGAAAGATTGCGCTAAGGACATACTTTTTTTATATAATGAATAAATAAACGGGTCAGTAGTTTCACGTAATATTCTGTACGTTTCTAGGATAACGATGTGGTAATTGAATCTTTAAATACTCTTGACATGGTGCCCGAGACCACTGACGAATTGCAAGTATCCAATTTTATATAGCATGTAAGAGCACGATTTCGCTTCTGTTATCGGGAATGCGAGGCGTGTTATGTGATTACCGATATGGTTGGTACAATTAAGTTACAATTTTGTACATTGATATTGATTTTTGGCTTTACTTTAAAGCCTTGTAAACTTTCCAGTGGAGCGTAGAATTGAAACTATTTTTTATATCGATTGCTTTGAAAGAGTTGTTCGGATTCAGTTACGATTTTAAAATAACATTGATTTTTAATTGTTCTGTTATACTCGTTGACATTATTTTTGCATAACAGGTTAACTCTTAGACAATTACATTCGTGAACTTGTCACGTGACTTTAATAGGTTTTGGAATCGACTTTTATAATGCAGAATTATACATTCATACCAAATTAATGTTAAGAGTGTAAATGTACTTGTCTAACTTTTTATGTATTGAATAATATTTGTAAATAACTTGTTTTAATAATTTCAAGTGCATTCTTGCCATGCCACAAATTGTTTATATAGCGTAGCTAATTTGTATTAAAGATTATTTTATCATGTTTATCTGATTAGAAGACTGCATTATGTCCCTAATCAGTTCTTAAAAGGGATACGCTAATGATGATTGTTCTACTATTATATGGATGTCTACTGATTCATAAAATATTCAAAATTTACATACATTTTATAAATCATATAATAGATATTATTTTACAAATTAGTATGTATTACTATAAAAATAACCATTTAATATTTTTCTCAATATTTTTTACTATTTAGGTTCTTAATTTTCAAAATATTCTCAGTAGGCATCCTGTTTGATTTATAACAGATTATGCGATAAAAAAAAGCTACCACTTGTTGCAAAGAAAATAAAATTAATGGAGATCCATACATTTTTATAAAGTCCGCTTGATTTTATGGGAGAGCACAACTTGCTGAATTACTATTTAATATGTTCACTAAGACAGAACTGTATGTTGTTTTTAATGGATTCTTCCTAATGGCCAAAGAGAGTAGCTTTCATATTCACAACTAAAACAAATAATGGTAAATATTTATGTTTTAACTAGGAATCTTAAGTTGCATTGCACATCGCCTGTATACATTTTGAATAACAACTGTATTATCATGTAAAAATATTGGATAATTCTATATTGATTACAAGAGGACCAGATTTTTAAAATTAGAGGAGCACGAGACTTTTTATAAAGAATTATTACTATCTGCGAGTGAAAACTGTTATCGCAAGAATTGATATTTTCACTTATTTGTTATTATTCATCTTATGAAATGTTGCAATTACGTATTCGACTGGGTACCATTATTACTGTTGATGCCTTTTTATGATACTACGATGACATATAATCAAAACTTGCAGACTGCACAAACTAATAACATCAACCAAAATTATTTAGGAATATCACTGTATTTGTGATAAAGCTATTTTGCCTTTTTAAATTAATCAATCTACAAGTATTGTATGTAATCGTATTATCATGATATTTTATATATACTTTACTCTGTGATGTATGTTTTTCTAATTGACTTATATTAATCATCGATTTGCCTACCTTAAGATTTTGAACAATTGTCTATTGGTGCGATCATAGAGCATTTATTTTGTTTAGTGATTTATCATTAAAAAGTGCCAGAATTTTGTAATTGAAAACAATCACAATTTGATATAAGTTTTAAATAAATTAAAAATGTTAAAATGGCAATCAACACAATCTTGTTAGTTATTTTTTTAGTAAGAAACAAACTTGAAATACGGTAGATATATAGTGAACTATCACAATTATACCTACTATTTTTAAATAGGTTACTTATTAACCCTTTCAGTCACAGGAGCAGATATATTGGTACCCTGTTTTATTGGATTTTTTATCATTTTATCTATATTCTATGTAAAATCCTGAAAATTTTTGCATTTTCAGGTAGTAAAAGACTATCCATCATTTTTTGTAATTATTATAAACAAATATATGCAAAAAACCGTGTTTTCTTGAATTTAATTCGTGACTGAAAAGGTTAAAACGTTTAAAGAATCTAATTGAAAAATATTTGACATAAATGAATAGTTGATATTACTCTAAG
>JAPYZP010002194.1:0-19748 GCA_030522985.1 Torymus sinensis
GCGTGTTACAGTACTTTTCAAAGTTCGATTAACATTTTTAAAAGCGAAAATACCCACTTCGCCCCACGAAGTACCCATATCGCCCCACCTTCCCCTACTTATATGTCTGTGATGGGTGCGAGTGGGTAGAAGTCGGACAAGCTGAGATCTCCCCCGGTCCGCCCGGGGGATATAAAAAAATAAAAAATAAAATAAAAAGTGTTATCGTGATTAATCTATTGATTATCTAAAAATAAAAATAAATGATCTTTAATGTGTTTTGTGTATAACTTAATAGTACGGATAAAAAATATGTTCAAATATTTACCTTGGTGAAATGAAATCGGAAAATATCCTTTAAAAATCGTTGTTTACATATTATGCTGTCGATGTTATCGCTATGGGGAGCGACATTATAACGTACTGAAACTTAGATATATATGAAACACGAACGTTTTATGTTATTATTGTTCTCCAACCTCTGAATAAAGAGCTTTATAGTATACGACGCTCAACTCAATTGGCCAAACTTTCACGCCCCTAATCCGTCGAGCAACCGTCACCCCGCAGCCCTAAAAATTTCATTACCAAATTCCGCTAATTAAAAAAGGGCCCTCCTCCCGTAATCCAGCCCTCACTCTCATTCTTCCCTCGCGACTTACGCGCAAATAAGCGGCCTTCACATCATGCCGGAACGACATCATCCCACATCGTCGCACGCATAGTCGTCGTCGCTCTGGCCCACCCTCAGCGCCATAAACCGCGCCGCGAAACGGCCCCGAGAAACCTTAACGTGACCGGCCGTAAAGATGATCCCCACCCCAGGATAATTGCGTCGTCGAATAATGGCGGATTCCAAGGGGAAGGAAGCAAAAGGCGGGATGGAGGTCCATTAGGGAGAACCGCGCACAGGTGATGCTCTCAGCGCGTGATGGTGATGACTCGCCGCGCTTATGAGCAATGACTGCTGCGTATAAAGAGAGGGAGAGAGGGAATGGCGAATTTCGAGGGAGGAATTATTAATGGAGGTGGAAAAGGGTTTTTATATTAATGGTTTTTGTATTTCTTTTTTCTTCGTTTTTTTTGTGCGTGGAGCGAGAGAGAGATTTTTGTCATTTTTATTGATGCCGAAATTGCTTTTTGCCGGAAGCTTTTTGTTCGGCCGGAATGGAAAATGTTTTATAGCCGGGGGAAATGGAAATGGCTGTGTAATTCATCTTCCCAAACTCCGTACAATTCCAAATATTATATTTTTCGGATGTGAAATAGTCTTTTTTCGATTGAAACATTTTTACTTTCTGGTCATATTCATCAAAAGGGAATTTTAGTTATAAAGGCACTTTAATATCACCTTTTTGATAGATAGTGAATTGAATTAATTAAATTTGAAAACGCAATCTCTAAAGACAAAAAACGAGTTTCATTTAGTTTATTAAGATTTTGAGAAAATATATCCTGGTAGAAATTGAAATCATTTTTTGGATAGGAATTGATGTTTGCTAGTTTGAACCAAAATGGCAAAAAATGCACTCCAGTTTCTATCATAAGTGTAACGCTTTTTTTAATCTGGTTTTCATAGTTATTGGCTTAAAAAATAGTCTTAATTTTGTACCACCTATTTTAATTCGGACTTTTAACGCTAGGTAAAATAGCTAACCGACGGAGTCATTAAACATCTTATAACAAGCGATTTTTTTATGGCGATTTAATGAGAGAAATATAGTCACATGGCCATCTAACGGTTTTGGTTTATACCTTATAGAATAAAATTGTAAATAGAGCAAAGACTACTAAAGTTTGTTTATATCCCACTGTTAATGGAATAATTTATACCAGTAGGCAGATTCAATAATGAACTATATTTAACGCACCGACGATAAATATTCTTAAAATTCGAAATCTCACATCAAAATACACAGACTACACCCAAACAATGGAATATTCCAAATCCATCCTTCATTTTTACAGATGTATCACTCACGATAACGGAGCGCGCAGCGAAAATATCGAAAACACGGACTTAAATCACTCGCCCGTTAAATTATGCACGAGCCGAAGTCTAGCTCGACGCGCGGACTCCGACAATTCTAAAACGATCCCGCGCTCTTTTTCGGCGACACTCCAATGATGGATGAGCCATTTTCGAATTTGCGCTCTGGGACAGAGAGAGAGAGAGAGTGAGAGAGAGAACATCTCGCGGGCGGCGAACTCGAAACTCCGATTGAAATCTCAGTCGGGAGAGAGAGAGAGAGAAAAGTAAATTAAAGTGAAAGTATATAAACATCGAGCAACGGTTTTAGATTTGTCTCTGTCAACTTTTACAGTGATATTTGAATTCAAAATTATTGAACGAAACCTTTATAATTTCTCGAGTATTAACAATAATGATTGTATAAATCCAGTTATTTTTTTTATAAATTCATCATCGCAGTTATGCTTATTTCTACATGTATATTATGTGCACTAATATTATCAAATACATTCCATATACTGAATGCCAAAATAATTGATTCTAAGTAAATCATCCTCTTAACGTATACATGAATCTCAAATTAAATCGGAATTTCAATCTAAATAATTTTGATATATAATATCGTACGCGTAATATCGTAAAATACTTATACGGCATTCAGCACATTAAATATATTTTGGAAATACAAAAAAAAATGGAAATAAAAAATAACCGAATTTTCGAATGGTAACATGTTAATTATTACCAAAACGAAGGATTAAAAGGTACTTTCGGAGCTTGGGTTAAATATTGTGATGCAAAAACTCCATTATATAAATCACTGCAATTAATTATTCATAAAGCAATGACGCACGACGATCATTTATTCTCACAGGATGCGAACAGATGCAATTATAGCCGAAGTTAATTTTTAGAAAGAAACTTTCAATTATCGGTATTCTCATGATTTTAATGCTCTCAATATTTCTGGTAGATATAACCGCATCATTTACATCATGAGATGACACATGAAGTTTTCTTCCCCGCATACGACTTACACTTTTACAAACAAACCACATGGAAACAGAAAAAAAACCTCACACAACAACCACACCACCGTCCTAATTTTCTCCCGTATCCTCACTCCATATATGCAAAAGTGACGCTCATCATAACACATACACCCATCGCGGCAGAGGCAGAGAGAGAGAGAGAGAGAGAGAGAGAGAGGGACAGGGCAGACACGCGGCGCGCTAATCCGGGGCGTTTCGCTGATTCCCCGCGCAGCGGCCCGGATTCGCTCCGCGCTCTCTCTATACACACACACGCACACACAGCTATACGCCTCTCTACCTACTCTGCTACACTTATACAGCTGGGCGAGCGAGCGAGCGTCGAGAGCAGCCAGGGAAACGGCGGCAGCGGCGGCGGCACGCGAGCATGGCGCCGCGCCGGCAGAATGGTGCGGATCGATAAAAGAGCGAGAGAACGAGCGAGCGAGCGCGGCGCGAGAGGCACAAATGAAAAAGAGAGAGAGAGAGGAGAGAGAGAGAGCGGACGGTCTGATTGGCGGGGTAAGCGGGGGCGGCCTCCGGCACCTAGCCAATGAGCGAGGCTGGCCTCGATATATAGAGCCTACGAAATCACTGATTTTTACGCTCTCTCTCTCTCTCTCCCTCTCTGTGTCTGTGTTTCTCTCCATCACTGTATACCGGTCTCTATCTCTCTCTTCTCCCTCTCTGCCTCTCTTTCTCTCTTTCCCTCTCACGCGGACGACACACTATACACGCCGCGGTAGTGATTTATCGACGCGAGAGAGACAGAGAAGCGCCGCATCATTGTCATCGATGACTGTTCCCGCGTGCACGGTTTTTTTTTCTTTTTTATTTCAGCTCTCCAGTCTCGTTTTTGAGAAAAAATGGCTAGACGCATTAAAAATTCACGATGGCCGGTCGCTGTATATATAGTGGAGAAATTTCACGCTCTTTCTGCGCGCCTCGATTCTTTTTTGCCGCGCACGCGACGCCTCTGCGCGCAGTATTTGCGTATAATATCGACTGCGATTGTCTCTGCGCGATGCGGAAAGGGGAAAATTTTTTCCTTACTTACGCGGTGTATGGGTATAGGTATGTGCGTGTGAGCAACGAATGAATGTATATTTATATTATACCGCCGGTAGAACAACGAAGCTTTTATATATAGGGAATGCGAAACTCGGCACACATGCGGATGTGTCGGTGTGAAGATGGTGAATCTGTAGTAATAAGAAAATAAGAACAATTTTTTGTTGTATCTAATGAATGAAAAATCTGTAGGTAAAATTTGATATGTTTATCGTGCTTAGAACATTGATACAATGGAAAATGGCAGAGTTAGTTTGAAATAATTATTGGTCGACAAAGGAATGTTTTCTTTGTATTATGTAGCCACCGCTTCCGAGTAATTTTATTCTGATTTTAGAACTGAACACACGCTGCATTATATTTATTAGATCTTACAATGAAATATTTTAAATATTAATATGTTGTCGGTATTTAGAAGTAGGAAATGCCGTGAACGAATAGTTTCTTGACTTACATATAATTATTACAGCTATAGTGACTGTACTCAGTTGGATTTCGATAATAAATAATTTATTATGATTTCCTATTTTTTTATTTTCTTATATTATTTACGCGTACCATTTGATCATAGTACAATATCGTCAGGTGGGAGCAAGAAGATCCTATCCCAGCTCGGCTCAGCGCGTAAGAACGTTCCATCTCGGCTCAACGTCAACACTGCGCACGGAGCGCCTGAGATGAGACGTTCTTACGCACCGAGCCAAGACGGGATCTTCTTGCTTCTACCCGTCGATATAACGTAAAATATCAAACGTTACGTATATGAGAGTGTAGTTAGAAAATGACTAGTAATTTTATTTATAAATTCAATGTCTTATACCTAAACTTTAGATGCAATTACGCTATTTACATATACTAGCCCTCTAAGTTGAAGCGCGCTACGCGCACAGAGGCCTCTATCTCCTGTGTTAGCCAATGAAATATTTTGATAACGCTCTAAGGTTGGCTCTAAGCTTCAATTCGATAATAATTGCTGTCTCCCTTTTATAATAGGATAAATGCTTTTACAAAATTATTACACTGTTGGATGAAAATATCTTACACATTTTTTTCTGCTTCAAACAATTTCTACTGATGTTTAAAAAATGATAGCCGGATGTTTTGAATCATTTAAAGATTGATTTTGAATGGCCTGTGAGGAATAGGCGCGAAAATTCGCTACCTCCGCTACATTTGAATTTTTATTCTTAACTTTTTCAAACTAAATAATTACATCAAATTGGATTAAAAAGATTAATTTTTCCGTGCCTTGAAAAATTATCTGATTATCCTATCACTAATTAAACTAATAAAAATAAAATAGTACGTACTAATTAAAATAGTACGCTCGTAGCGCGTTTGGATTCTGCTTGTCAGTTAAATTCAGCATCCTATTAAATGTTTTTCACACACAATACGATTAGTTCAAAATCATTCAAAACCATGCTTGCGCTCGTGTCACACCATAGCCCCCGCCACTTGCTAAACTTCAAAGTCCTCATAATTCGCAAATAAAGACTCTTCACTCAACGCCCAGCAAAAGCCATTCCCTACAGCCGTATATATACCTATACCTATACGATTCCATCGCACACCCACGCACTTGTACAAACTTTAGCTCGCGCGGGAAAGAGAGGGGGGTGGGGGGGGGGGGGGGCCGGGCCACCGCCCCAAACGCCGGGCCCACACCAAAACGCAAAAAGAACGCGAAGGCAACTCTCTCTCTCCCTCTCCTGAGCGCGAAAGAAAGAAAGACACTCAGCGTCCCAGCCACGCGCATAATTCAGAGCCGGGAGAGGAGGAGGAGGAAGAAATTTCGCGCAACTGCATTCCAAGCTGAAGGCGAGAGGGAGAGAGAAAGCGGCGCGCGCGAGGAAGAGGCAATGAACAGCGCGAATCGGAATATTACATTACGAAATTTCATAAATTCCCTTTAGCTGGGCTCTTAGACGCCTGTTTTTCTCCTGCAATAGTAATGAGGCCTACTCGCGCCGGGAGAGCCCGCGCCGTCGCGACGCTGCTGCTGCTGCTGCAGGTGTGGGTGAGTGTACGCTCGCGGTGTATACACCCTCGGACGGTCTTGCGCGGGTCTTTTTTCTGCGCGCGGGTATAGAAGGTCGGCAGGGGAAGTATATAAGGTTTTTAATCTCGTTTTTATGTACTTTTCGAATGGTTTTGTCGTGGTAGATGGCAAAATCGTGTTGTAAAATAGAAAGGGTTTCAGATGTATCGAGCGAGGAGAGGAAAGACGAAAAGAAGCAGTTTTAGGTTTGAAAATAATGATAAATCTGAAAAGAAAACGTTTGGAGGAAATGTTTGATAGAATTTAGAAAATTTGTATGATGACAATTAAAAATAAATCGATTAACAACAAAAATATATTAATAAATAGACTTTGAAAAGTTACATAGATGATTGGCCTTGGTGAAAGAAACTTCAGAACATTATTATAATGCGTCTAGCTGTGGCGTATGAAAGGAGCGTGCGAGCAGCAGCAATGAAACCACCCTTTAATCGAACTTCACCAAGTAAAACAAACGAAGTTTCTTTGAAAACACTACAATCGGGAACAAAGTAAATAGCAATTCAATGCGTATCGTAAATTCATGACTTGAAACCGCATGTAACTATGTGCCGATACTTGACTGCCGGAACTTTCAAAGGGGAAACGATGCAAATGGTAGATGTTGCTGCAGATTAATCATATATTAAAAAGGCCAGAAATTGCAGTCTTTAACGCGAGAAGACTACTTTGCTATCTTTATAATCCTTCTTTTTTCTTTCTGCGTATCAGTTTTCATTATTTATTTATCTACAAATGGGATGCGGCAACCAAGTTTCAATGCGCGTAAAGTTCTTCAAGTTACACCTCAATGTAAATTAACACATAGTTACACAGACACTTTGTGCTTCTTATTATTAATGTCAAGTAATCAATAATTTCTCCAAGAACCCCGATTAAAAAGTTACTTTCATCAGAACTAGAACACTGTAATCGAATTCTCTTTTTAAATTAATGTTTGTCCAATAATATAACATAAACAATCACCTCTTCATTTCCATCCTTCCAACCGTATACAACATCCAGCCAAATCTCTTAGTTTTTCACATTTTTCACCAAGTGCATCAGCTCAACCACCTTCTGACGTTGAAAAAAACCGCACGCGCGGAAGTAAATTTACGGACGCACCTCGAACTGACCAGCACAGTATGGCGTTGCTGCTGCTGCACACAAACACAGAGAGGAAGAAAGAGAGAGGGAGATGGTATACGTGTACACCCGCAACGTATCATCCGCGAGCACACACAGACCATAGAGGCCGGCCAGGGCAAACAGCCGAGCTCGCTGCCCACTGGCTAATTGATTTTCCTCGCAAACCTGAATAATGCTGGCCTATGAGTATGTGTGCGTGCGCGCGTGCGCGTGTTACTGGGCGCAGCAAAGCTGCAAAGCTCATTTGGATGTACCTGTGTGGGCGAATCACGAATTAACCAGTCAGTATGGGAGAGTTCAAATTCGCGCGAGGATGGTTCGGTGGGTGGTGATAATTTTGAATAGGTTAACGTAACGGGGTTATTGGAGGTTGCTTGGTTGTAGGAGTGGATAGTTTGATGAGAAATAAATTATTTTTTTTATGGAGTAGGCTTGTCAGTGCGATTACTTGTTTTTAGCCGATGGAATTGAAAGTTTAAGGAATGCTGGAATTTTAAGATATTATATAGGATTTGGTGTGTCTACTTACTTAATAATATATAATGAGAACTGCTGACTAGCAAATTTTAATCTATAAGAGATATATACCTTTTGTGTGATCTAGTAATCATAAACTAAATTACGAAAATTAAAAATTACCTCTTGTTTATGAACGTGAATATAGCGTACAATCATTACTTGTTTATATTTTACGCCAATATTGTCGAAAATACAAGATTAAGGTATGTAAGGGTGGAGAAAAATAATTGATAATTAATGTAGTGATTGGACAGTTTTATCGTTGATGAACGTTATGTATGTGATTATTATATTATTTGTAACTGGCTGAATATGCGATCAAACAGAAATAAAGCATAAAAGACGTGGTCCTCTCACAAAATCAATAGATGCCCTCATTTTCTTAAAAATACGTGACAAATTCAATTTTTGTTTACTTAAATTATCTCTGATCTGTCTGAACGTTCTTGTCGTTATTGTGTTACACTAATATTGCAAATCAGACAAAAGTTTCGTTTTATACTTATTTGAAGTACAATATAATAATAAATAACATAAATGTTAAAGAAAAAGTAACACGTTATATTTAATCAATATTATTCCTTTATGATGGGTGCCACTTTTACGCAATCTGAAAATTAACGTATGTAAGGTAATCGTTGATCATTCGAAACATACGTAAATGTTATACACTTACATTAACAGTCATTAATAAGTATGTATGACAATTTTTCCTGTCAAACTGTTTAATTTATAATTTGTCAAGAATATAAAAGACGTCACCTAACATGATGCGATTGATTCGATACTGTTTAATATTCTTACCTATATTTATCATTAACATTCATATTGTAAATTATGATTTTCCATGATCACAACAGCAACATATCTAATATTCCCCATAAAAGTTACTATGCAGACCATAACTGCCCATAAACAAACCTGGGTATATTTTACCGCAATAGTTAAGATAGAAATTCCAGTTTTCCAGAATGGATAATATTATTGATATTAAAAAATATTTCAAATTAGAACAATTTTAACGCACTTATACAATACCAAAAGTTTCTAGGTTGCCAAAGCCATAAACCTTGGTAAAAATTAGTCCATTAGAAATGGACAAAAAAACAGAAACTGGCCATTGGAAATGGCTACAATTATTAGAGAGAAGAGTATAACGCTTTTTTCCATCAACTTCTCCAATTTTATAGAATGGCCCTAACCTGAAAATTTTTACATTAAAATTTCATAGCAATTTAATCACATATTGTAAAACTTATACTCTGAATAGATAGTTTATCGGGTTATAAACATAATTCAGTAGTCTTTGTACTATTTACAGCTGTTCTATAAGATATAAAGCAAAATCGTTACTTTGCTACGTGGCTTTATCTCGCTCACTCATCGCCATAACAAATCGCTTGTTACTTACTAGATTTTGAATGGCTTCGTCAGTTAGCTATTTTAACTAGCATGAAAATGACAAATTAATAGATAGTATATTTTGACCATTTTTGCGATCAATATATGTGAAAAATAGGTTGAAAAAAGCGTAACACTTGTGGTAGAAAACTGGAGACCATTTTTGTTATCATCTGGGTTCAAACTAGTCATTTAACAGGGAAGTTACATTCACATTTTGGCGGTTGTTACTGATAATTTCCGGGTAGTGCCGGTAGTATCCCACTGACTAACATCTTCGCACGTGTTCCATTAGGACGAAATCTTCGCGAAATTTATCCTGACAAAAAGAGAAATGTTCATTCATATAGTGCATCTCGTGACGAAAGTAATCGCCAATCGACCCTCAGTACAAACTTCACCGTAAACTTTTCTCGGTAAATTCCCTCCGCGTGTTTATATAATAATAAACGCATCTATGTGAATACGCCGCATCCGTTCCACCCCCTCCGCGCTAGCCAGCATCTTCCTCCACCTCCCATCGAGACTCACGCGTCGCCCTCCCTCGCTCACCCGCCCACATCCGCACGTCAAGTGGCTTCGATTCCCCCTCCCCCTCCGTCGCGTCAGAGGGAGCAAGTTTACACTGCAGCGAATTCGCCCCATGTGCTCCCAACTCTATCTCCCGGGTTTAAAACGACCGAGCGAGAGCTCCCGCCGAAGTTTGGCCTGATAATTACGTGGATTTACGAAGGAGGAGAGCGAGAGAGAGAGAGAGGGAGACAAGGGAACGAGAGAGAGAGAGTCGAACCGACTTGAAGTGTGAAGTCGTGTTCGCCGCTTGCGCGTCTCTGCACTTTCCGCGCGCGCTCCAGCCACGCACGGCGAGAGGCGCGTTAATAAGGGATGAGCCTGGAAGAGAGAGAGAGAACGCTTATGGGCAACGAGCTGCCGTCACTACTCTCTTTGTCGCTCGTGTCTTTGTTTCCCTCTCGCGCAAATTTAGCTGCCTCGTGCGCCAGGTCCGTCTGCTTTTCCTTTAGCATTCTTTATTCACGCGGTTTGCGCGGCCGTGCGTTCAATGCTTTATCGAATTTACGCATCGGCAGTTATATAAGTAGAAAATCTGGAGGCTCGTTAGTGATTAAAATAAAGTTGGCTTTATTTTAATTACAAATATCTAGAAAATTCGTGATCTTCACCCATGCAAGTTGCGTTCTTTTGTAAGACCGTTTTTTTCAACGTCAACATTATTTTGGAAAAATGTTAAGCATTTCGTTCGAGAAAGTCGCACAGTGACGTTAAAAAACCATGACACCTTTCATAGAACTATGAATTCTTTTATCTCAGATTTGTTTGTGAGTTTACACAACAGATATGACGTTAATGCAAATTTTATAAATGTTTCGCACAATTCAATCTTATATTTACCAATCAATCGTATACTGAATCTCTCACAATACTTATACCGTTATTCAAACAAAATTTTCCCCGTAGCCAAACGATGCAAAATCCTTGAATCAGACAATTTTCCATCGCTCCTTTCTCTACCTCTCTTCGCGTGCACCATAATTTGCAACGAGAAAAAGCTGAGGATACGCGCTTGCGTCGTCTCGACGGCGTCGCGTCGGGCGACGACGCCTGCATTATTCAGCCGGCTCGATTAAGGATACTCGATTTGGAGCTCTCTAACGATTTAGAGCCACGTGGAAAATGATATTCCTCGCAATGGGATGCAGTTATTTGCTCGAATAAACAAAAGCGTGGATTTTCCTTCCTTGATACCTATTATTATATCTACGCTGTTACAAATTATTTATCTAATAAACATATACAGATTACATTTTTACCATTCTATGCGTATTTAGAAAGCTTTCGTTGTATATCACAATTCCACCTTGGTATACTTACTCGGCGCTTTTCGTATTGTCCCTGTATACTTATATTGCGTACGGCGGAGCCCAAAGCGCAGAATCCTCGCAGCGCGCTCGCGATTGCGTATACTCGCGCCAAGGTGCTTCGTACACCTCGACACGCAACAGTCATGGTTGCCGAGGGTGTAACAATGGCTGCCGACGCCCCCGCTGCTCTCGCGCTCGTAGTTTCGTCGCCAAGTGTCACGCCGTTATTTATACATTTTCATTCACTTTTGTTTTAGAATAATTATATTGTTGGTCTTTCTCTAATCATAAGTGATAATGCTTATTGTTGCTAAATAAATTATCAAAGAAACAGTATTGCATATATTCTTTGATCCTTCGTCTTAGAATATTATGTTAACGAGATGGATCGTTTCCGTTACAATAGCTTTATAGTGGATTTAAAAAGCAAAATCAACTAATATACTTGTATCGAACAGATTTGGGAAATGCGTGATGTTCATTCTTTCAAGACATTTAGCTTGTTTCTTGCAGTCAAGAATTTTTCACACAACTGAATTGTCGATATTACATTTTCAAAGAAAAAAAATCTCTTTTATTAGAATTATCTGAAAAAAAACAACCAGCCAAAAATTGAGCATTCTCACAAAATATCCCCAACGCCGATATAATATTGATGTACGTAACTTTTTAATCTCCCGTTACCGAGGCTCTTCTGACAATGTCTTATTACGCAGTAAAATTATTAAAGGAATGCGCGTCAATGAAACCCTGTCGGCACTCTTGAAGAAAAAAAAATCCCTGAAACACATCGAACCGTGCTCAAACCATAAATTATTTTCCCTCCGCCAATCCAAATCCTCTGAACCAACACCAAATATCCCGGCTATATACACCTTATACCTCAGACAGCCGCGCCGCCTTGAAATCGCTCAGCCGTCTGTCACAGCCCATCGCGCATGAATTTTCAATAGCGCCGCAGCACCCGTATAATCTCCGTGACACAATCGCGCGCGATATATACGCGTTTCTCTCTCTCACACACTGCCGCGCGGTGACAATTGCACACGCGGCCTGATCAAACATTTGCTAATCAAAGTCCTGCGCCACCTGCGTGTATATGTGTGTATACATCGTTTAGCGTGCATAACGATAAATGGCAGGAGCGCGCGCGAGCGCGCGTGAGATATTATCGCGTCTCGATCGTGCGAATTATTCATGCGCGATTAACGCGCGAACAGGCAAGCGCGGCTTGTGTGTGTATGGTAGGTTGATAGGAGAGCTGCGGCTGATTTTCGATTTCTTCGCAGCTGCTCGGCAGATATAGGGACATTTTTCGGGGTATTGAATAATTTCACATCGTGTGCTTGCGTTTGCACGGTGATTCATGATGCACGTTAAGGTCATCATGTACATACATATAACGAACTCTAATTGTAATTATTACAAATAGATGTAGCTTTGTTATAGATATTTTAATTATTGTAAGATTAAATATATGATAAATCCGTTATAGTTTTACATGAAAGTTAAAAATTATAACTAAAAAATAGTCAAAAAAATTCATATTTTTTACAAATGTTCATCTTGAAAAAAAAAATGAAAAATATAGGACGAAAAGTGAACATGTGTAAAGTATTGATTGTCGATGTATCGGACAAAAATGCAATATTGCAACGTAATACAAATGTGTACCATTTAAATATTTACCGTTCTTTATATTCCTCGGCAATTCGGTTTTAATTCTACCGAATAAAAGCCCGCCCGCGTGAATATTATATATAAACATGTTCAGCTCGATCTTTTTTAAAATATTTTACGTTACCACCACAAAGATCAACACTTGGCAAACAATATTTCAAAATAATTCAATATATTTCATTTCATGAAAAATGAATCTCTCACGCAAATAAATGAACTTCATTCGTTATTAATTTTTGCAAATCCACATATGACAACATTTAGCTTCCATTTTAACACCGCGCGTATAAAAAGACTCCAATTCAAAATTCATACATACACACACATACTGCACCGTCTAAAAGCTTCGCGCTGCCAACTTAATAATCCTCCCGAAATTGCTACAATTTTTAGCCACCTCGCGATACGCGAAGCAAAAGCCAAACACAGTCCTGTATACCAGCTGAAAGCCGGACTCTAGAGCAACGACTCATCCCGCATTCATCGTATTTACACTGGTTTAAATTCAAAAAACGGGGGGGGGGGGGGGGGAGAGGAAAAAAGCGAAGAGCCACGATCAATTATTCACTCGTTGTCGCACGTCTCTATATATCAGCGAGTGCGGATAGAGAGAGAGAGATGGATAGAGAGAAAGAGAGGGGCAGAGAGAAAGATTTGACGTTAATCGTAATAACAATAAACCGAGGACGTTATTTTCGGTCGGCAGTCGCGACGCGGTGAATCGATGGGTAGTGAACTGGACTTTTTCATAGGTGGCTTTAAAGAGGTGTGACGAGTATTTTTGATGGTTTCGTGTGTAAATGTGATTGTATACGTAAACAAGGAATGTTGGGCTTACCTTACAAAACTGTCCGTTTCATTTACAAAGCAAGGACTATAGTGTAAAGATTAAGTTTCATCCCTGATATGAAAGATTTTCTTATCAAATTATCGGAGCACTATCGTGAAATTAATATGTATAATACCAAAAAAATTAATAGTTGTACGCAACGAGATTCGGTAATGTATTATTGGTTAAATAGACTGATTTATTTTATGAAAACCAAAAATGTTTGTAGATAACGTAATTTGTAGAAATTACATATTTATTCATTTAATATTATATGATAGAAAATTGTATCAAAATAGAAATGGATATTATCTTTTATAACAGCTTCTAATACATTCATGAACCCAGCAGCAAAGACAGTATAAATAAAAAGAAGTGGAACGGCATCTGAAAATATAAAAAATATAAAAGTGCTCCAGACTAAAACTCCTATATAATTTAGAACTTCCTTATTCCTGTTATGCAATTCATTGTATTTATATATAATATGTCAGTCGCAAGTCATGAACAAAACGTTTTCATGCAGAAGAGGTAGACGTAAATTCAATTTGAATACCAAAATATTGCATACGAAACATTTCATATAATATCTGAAGAAATATGTTCATCTATCTCATATTTTCTGATGGTTATATACGCAGTAAAAATGTTTAAATTTCTACGATTCACATAAATACCATATTCAAGATAGAATAACACAATTTACTGAATTTAAGTTTTCGCAACACAATTACATAAATATTGTGCCCCGCAAATTGTAAAAGATTACTGCTATGTAAATTTCACTTATTCGAATTTAGAGGGTGAAGTTTCAACATATCCATATAGAAGTGGCAAATATGATAAATGCAAATACAAGCATTAGATGCATTCGCATTCACTTCTGCAAGAGAGAACTAGCCACCCATATATACATACGACAAACCAAAACTGCAGTCATCCCTCGAGGAACCTCCATACTTTCTTGCATCCTCTCGTTTTTTTTCGTCTCTCATCGACCAACCGCGCCGCGCGCATCCTGACGTTTTAATAAGACCCGATATCGAATTACCCACTTTTGCGGCGGCGCCGCGTCGCGCGCTCACCGCTTCTCTCGCGATATCCCAAAGTGATTCATTTAATTTGCTCGCGCGCGCGCGCTCCAGCGTCGCGACTGCCGCCGGTCTGGCCCGATTCTGTCAAATCCCCCATCGCTCGCGCTTTAAATATAGTCGGCGCGTAATTCAGTTGTTCGCCGGATCATTTATGCATACACCGTATGCATATTGAAGATACGCGGCGCGCGCGCGAGCTCTCGACTCCCGACGCGATCGATATCATCCTTCTCGCGCTCGCGCGCGCGCTCATACTAGCATGTATGTGTGCATGGCGCGACCCTTTTTTCCAGACGTTCTATTTCGACCCCCCTTTTTTTAAGTATGCATCGGGTCGGGAGTTTGATTAAGATTGCAAGATTGAAGGAGGTGGTTATGTGTGCTATGGGGTATTGTTGTTGTTTGTGGAGTGCGTTAATGCTAATGAGATCGCCCTGCCTTTCTGTTTCAGCGGATACTGGAGGATGCGTCACTCATGTGCAATTCCTGGTCGCCGAGGCATAATGTAAGTTTATTTGTACTTCTCTGTTATTCTCTTAAATGTATGATGCGCGAAAGGCTGTCTCGTTTATCACGCGCGAGCATTGCTATGAAACAGGGAATTTTTTTCATATATGTATATTATTAAGTCGTGGTAGGTAGGTGATGTGCTATTTAAGATACGCGCTCAGAAGAGTCTTGAATAAATCGAAGGCTGGTAAATAATATCTTACACTGCGCAACATTTGTCTGTTTGAATGTTTGATGGAAAATCATCAATAATTCAGCTATCAATTTGCTCTATCAATATTAATATTTTTCCAAAAATATGGAAAATCTTGTTAAATATTGCCAAGTTTATCGTATAAATTTTCAATACCGACTCAATGATATTTAAGAATTTATAATTTTTCCTTTCTATCGCAGTGAATGTTTCATCGTGTCACTAATACATTAAATTACTTTTTATAAAATATTTTATAAAAAGAATAAATATTAATAATATTTTATAATAAATACGGATTTAAGCACGGAGAAAAATTTTGTAGGAAAAATTACTATTTTTTATACAGTAGCCATGGGACAGACTCATATTTTCATGAAAAATATATTTTGCAATTTTTACTATATATTACAGTAATTTTCGTAAGCAAATGAGTCTGTCCCATGGTTACTATATAGAAAATAGTAATTTTTCCTACAAAATTGTTCTCCGTGCATAAATCCGCAGACACCCACATTTTATATCCGTAAAGTGCTTCTAAAAAAGAAAACTACTCCACATCCCTATAATATCGCATCCCAGCAAAAATCATCGGGCACCGCACGTACAATAAACGCGCGCACACATCCTTCGAACTCCTGCACATCCTCCGTTGGACTTCCGCAGCAACGGCGGTATCACGCGGTAGCCGTATCTCCTCTCTCTCTCTCTCTCTCTCTCTCTCTCTCTCTCTCTCTCTCTCTCTCGCACACTTTCCTCCGGCCAGAAGCAGCAGCCTTATATATCCGGCAACGGCCGAAACGGCGCTCGTAATATTTATGCGAGGCGCGCAGTTCAGCCTCTCCCGGCCTCTCGTATAAAGCCGCTAACTCGCGGTTACGATTATGGCCCGGGAGTAAATTGATTATTTAGATATACGGGAGGAGAGCTGCTCTCTCGTGCTGCAGCGCGCGTGCGATATAGTTTGAGTGCCGTAAAACGAGCCAAGTGTCACTTACGCTTTTTCCGCGCGCGAGGCCGAGCTGCGCACGAGAGTCTGATAAAGCATTCATTCGGATGCGCCGCGTCGTTGCTGAGTTGCGGGGGATGGTTCGACCATTTTTTTTTCTTCGTCGTGCCCGCTAGGTTGACGTAAGTGGCGTGAAGTGGGCGCAGGGTGCAAGGAAAATGGTATCAGAAGGTGGTGCCGAGGTGCGAGATGCCTGATTGAGTTTCGATTTCTATAAGTACCCATTATATTTAGTTTTGAGTATATTTTTTTTTCCAAACAGCTAGTTTATACGTGAGAGATAGCACTACGTGGGAAGAATGTTGTTTTACGAGAGATAATAATAATATTTAGTTATATTGAACATGATCTAAAATTTTTGTACGCGTTCCAAATTGTTTGTTAATTTGATCTTCCTACATCGATTTGAAGGAATAAAGGAATTAAGACAAAAATAAATTGACTATATGTCGTCCGAGAAAATATCATTTCTGTAATTATAAATTTGAACGCTCCAATAGAATTTTTCATAAAACTCTAATCCGTTAAAACTTTAATCTTTAAATAAAATTACAAAAATACAATTCGTTTAAATTACTTTTATGCTTCTAAAATATGTGTTTTAATGCTATAATCTTACTTAAATTTTACAAAATTAATAATAACATAGTATTAAATTTACAATCATTCCCGTCGTATTCCATTACTATTGTTATGGTTCGCTACTCGTTTTCCTTTTTTTTATTTCAGTCAATTTTTATTATACGGGTAGAAAAATTAAAATTATAGTAAAAATAGTAATATTTCTGGATATTTTTTAAAGAAAAAATAGCAATGGTTTATAAAATGATAGGCAGATCTATAAAATTATCACATAACTCTTTTTACAAAAAGAACTTTTATTAAAAGCAAAAGAATGACTAGTAAATAATAACTATCTAATTGAATTGGATAGTCATTAATGTGATAAAAATAATCCGCGTAAACAAAATTTGTAGCGAATATAAACTCTTTACCTCCCTTGTTGTGTAATGTACTAAATTTCTAAAAAGGAAAAAACAAAGAAATATCAAGCAGTAAAGTCGTATTTTGTAAACTGAGATAAGTTACCCTTTATTAAAGTTAATAACATTATATAATACCGCGCTCTCCAGTCCAGAAATTCAAAGTTATAATAAGATATCGCTTCTTTTCAACTTTATCACTCCCTCGAAACATCTCATTCCCATCAACCTGTACACCCAGACACACAGCCACACCTGCCTTGTCTACAGTGAAAATCGAACTCGCGAAACCATTGATTCACCGTATAACACAGGGGTCACTAAAACCGTACAATCACCGCGCCGATATATACGTTTATAGCATCACCGGCGTCGCCGCCGCCAGACGTACAAAATAATTATCGATCCGTCAAAGGTGTCTGTCTGCCGCTCGCGGCTGCTGCTGCTGCTGCTGCTATAACTGCGCGACGGAATTCAGGCAGTAGTGTGCGCACATCGCCTGTATAATATAGGTGTATGTGTGTGTCTGGAGCGAACCGAAAAAGCAGCCGGTTGCCATGTGACCGGCGAAATAATTGATTCGCGAGTCGTAAAATCGAAAGAGCCACTCCGCCATGCATGCACGTCGTCTGACTGTCGCGTCGCGTGTGTGTGTGCACGAATGTATAACGCGCGGGTATATATAGGGGATGGAGTTTCGCAAAAATCGAAAAACGGATTGGAGGATGATACGGATTTCATTGTTGGAAGTTGTAAAGATAGATATCGCTGGGTATTATATGGGTGGGAAAAGTTATCGCGGATCTGGAGTCCGGAAAGATATACTTTGATTGTTACTGAAAATTGTAAGAAATTATATTCATTGCGGAGCCCTCTGCGTCTCGTCCAGTGCTGATGTTGTGCGAGTCTATAGTCAAAATTGGCAAAAGTTTGGTTAAATTTTTGAATTTTCAGGTTTGCCTTATGGTTACTTGACAGTTCCGTAATTTTTACTGATTTCTTTCTATCCGTCTATGCACTCAGCGTGTCAAGTGCTCCCTTTACGTAATAGTGTGTAAAGTATTAGTACATTACGATACGTGTGACTTAGGTGGCCCATTATTGCACTGAAGTTAGTGCCCGAGCGCAGCGAGTATAAATAAATAGTATCGTATACTATTTTATAGGACGTTTACCTAAGTCCACTGTGTAAGTGAGGTTAGCGCACGAGGATAAATGCAGTGCAATAATCCACTATACTTAAGTCACGGATAGGCATAACCTAAAGTGCCGTCTTAGGTCTCACACCGTGCTATAAAAACACTTTACGAATGCTAAACAGGCATCTCAAGTCGAGTTTTCAGTTATATATAAAATTCTTTATCCACCTTATAATATGTAAGTGAATAACCGAAATCTACACGCACTGCGTCGTGCGTTTCGTCATTTCCTTTCTACATTTCAGTTATTTTCATGTGTTATAAATTGTCACCTACCGTGTCCCAGACGCAATTAGCAACAATCGGATACCGTAAAATTCAATAGAAAATACATCAGACAGCTCGGAAGTGAGAACGTTTATTCCTCCCAAGACGCTTATTCTCCTGTATCTAAAAGCTCCCTGTCTATATACGCAAATTCAGCCAAACACACACATCCCTCCATGCGCGCAGACCTACACCAATATAGCCAACACACAAAATAGCGCTCGCGCACGTATATTTATATGTTGCCGCGCTCGCGCTCGCAGTCTGCTGCAGCGAGACAGACACTCGTCAGCGTAATGAATTTTCCTAGCCGAACTTAACTTATTCACGAGAGACTCGGTGCGCTCTCGCGCTGCAGGCAGACGTGCAGCGCTCACGCTCACTCGCTCAATCGCGTCGATGTAGGTTATTGAATTTTCCCCTCGACGGAAATAACAGATAATCGTCCCAGTTCGCGGTCGTCCGCCGCAGCCGCCGTCGCCGTCGACTGTCGCCGTCTATTATGGCGCCAATTTCGCCGACGAGAGATAAAATCGACCCGAGCGAGTGCGCGCGAGAGAGAGAAAGAGAGAGAGCGAGAGAGATGGAGGGAAAAAAACGAGACGGGGCCAGAAGAGCGTAATGAGCGACGCGTTTATAATAAACCGTCGCGGGGATCAATTAACCGCGCTGGCGAGGTAGCTAAATCGAATCAAGTATGGAGTGTGTGTGTTTTTTTTATTCGAAAACAAAGCGGAGAGACGGCAAAGAGGAGGGCATTTTTAGAAAAACTCATCGCGACGCAGATATTTCAATAATTGATGGCTGCCGGAGGGAGAGAGAGAGCTTTGACTCGTGGTTTAGTAATGTGACCCAATGAACGCCGCAGAAGTTTCGAGCATCGCAGCGTCTGCGCGCGGCGTAGTATCTCTTTCGCGGTGAGCAGCGGGTGGCGTGTT